>WOUI01000031.1:0-150663 GCA_012184565.1 Aspergillus floridensis
AAAAATTAAACCCAATGGCGGGTTTTGGACCAAACAGAATTGCCCCCCGCGGATAAGATATGGCTGCCTCCGCCGCTGTTATTCCCCTCTTTTTTTTTTTTTTTTTTTTTTTTTTTTTTTTTTTAATGGTCTCTGCAGCATCGGCAACAAGAGTGGAAGCCAAATGCTGAGAAAAGCAGATCGAAAGTTCAACTGGGAGGATTGAGTCTTCATCAACATCTCAAGACCACTACATCTCCTGTAGTCTACAACGTGTGTCTGTATAGAGTCCATCGCATTGCGCACCCACCGGGTCCTCGATAAGCACATCCACGTGACTTTATCTCCCCCACGAATTTCTTGAATTTTCGCCCAACGCCCAAAGCTGCATCTTTCGATTATTCCCCAATCATCCCAATTCCATCGCTTGTCCTCGGACGATCTACCGCTCAAAATGCCTCCCCGGAAGCAGTGGATGTAAGACCTTCTCCCACTGTATGGGACTGGTTAATCCAAGCACTAACCCACCAATCTCCAGCGACAAGAAAAACGCAACCACCTACCAACTCTTCCACCGCTCCCAACATGACCCTCTCATCCACGACCCCAGCGCCGACGACCGCGTGCTTGCTCCGGTGTCTGGCCATGCCCCTACCAGCAGCAGCGCCGCCGCCGCCGACGCCCACCGGGGCCAGAACCTGGCAACGCTGACCCAGCAATTCGGCCCCGCCGCCGTCCGCAAGAACGAAGGCGAGGCGGCCAACTACGGCATTTTCTACGACGATACCAAATATGACTACATGCAACACCTGCGGGAGCTGGGGACGGGCGCCGGGGACGCGCACTTCGTCGAGGCCAAGAACAACCAGGCCGCCTCCGGCAACAACAAGGGAAAAATGAAGCTGGAGGATGCGCTGCGGCAGGTGTCGCTAGACGACGGGCAGAGTAGTGAGTTCGGGGGTAGCTACGCGCCCAGCGAGATGCGGTCGACGGCGACGGCGTTCTCGCGGAAGCCCACCTACCAGGACCAGCAGAACGTGCCGGATGCGATCGCGGGCTTCCAGCCGAACATGGACCCGCGGCTGCGCGAGGTGCTGGAGGCGCTGGAGGATGAGGAGTACGTCGACGAGGCGGACGATGACGATCTGTTCGGGCAGTTGACCACGCGCGCGGAGGAGATGGACCAGGGCGACTGGGAGGATACCCTTTACGATGACTTCGACGAGGAGGATGATGAGGGGTGGGAGTCGGACGCCACGGAGAAGGCGCCCGTGCAGACGGACACGACGGCCGCTAAGGCGCAGTACGAAAAACGAGCTGCAGCCGGGGCCGGCGGCGATGCGGAGGAGAGGATGCCGGAACATGACGCCCCGGCGCCGGACATGCACCCCGAGGATCAGGGCTGGATGCGCGAGTTCGCCAAGTTCAAGAAGGACGTCAAGGCCGGCGTCGCCAAGCCCGCCGTGCCCGCCGCCGCGCCTAGTGTCGTGCCCTCCGAGCAGCAGAGCACGCTGGCGTCGACGGTGTTCACGGTCGGCGGCACGCCGATCCGTCGCAAGAAGCGCAAGGGTGCCCTGACGAACCCCTCGGCGTACTCGATGACCTCGTCGGCCCTGGCGCGCACCGAGGGCCACCGGCTGCTGGACGATCGCTTCGATCGCGTGGAGCAGCTGTATGCGCTGGACGAGGAGGATGAGTTCGACGACAGCATGTCCATGGTCAGTGGCATGACCGGCATGACTGCCATGACGGGCATGTCGGCCATCTCCGAGGCCCCCAGTCTGGTCGATGCCAACGGGCAGACGGTCAACCCTCGCCACAACTTCACCTCGGTGATGGACGACTTCCTCGCCGGCTGGGACGACAACACCGGGTCCCAGGCCAAGCGCAAGGGTGTCAAGTACAAGCGCGGTAAGCACGGCAACGAGGCCATCGGAATCCGCATGCTGGATGAGGTGCGCCAGGGCTTGGGTCCGGCGCGTCTGGGTTCTTCGGGACGAGTCCCTGGACGGGCGTAAAGTAAGGGTTGGGTGGATTTAAGGGGGGGTGGGGGTGGTTTTTTCTCTCATGGCTGCTACTGCGTGTGTGTGTGTGTGTGTGTGTGTGTGTGTGTGTGTGTGTGTGCACATGCTTTCAACGATTGCGACGATACCTTTTACCCATGGCATGTTCTGGTTGGAAAAAGAAAAGATTTGCGGGCTTTCTCTCACATAAGGCGTCTCGGTTTGCGGGTTTGTTTAACTTTTTCCCACCTTGCATGGTAGATAGACGTCAACACAAAAAGTCTTTCATCGGTTGCTTCTCACACGGATCCTAAAAATGGCCGGATGCATACATAGGCAACACATCCGCATAAATAATATTTCATGTAATCATTATACAGTGGACGACATCATTTATACATATACATACATCAATTGTCGAAAAGGGGGTATACAAAAAGTCTATCATCTCTAAAAAGCCCCTCCCACCTTCTCAGTGATCCACATGGCCAGACGAACCTTCCAGCTCACCCGCCGTTCCGTTCGCCGCAGATCCTCCCGAGAGATGGCCTTGGAATCCTTCTGCAGCCAGTCCGTCTCGGCACCGAGTCTGCGTTTGAGCGTCTGGTTTCCCGTGACGACCACGGCACCCACCTCCAGATCCAGACTGTAGCTGCGCTTGGTGTAGTTGCTGCTACCGACAAACGTCAAGCTGGGATATTCCTCCCGGGGCAGGGTAATCCACAGACCCTTGGCGTGGTAGGTCCAACCACCAGGCTCGCCGACGGTGCCCCGGCGCCATTCCTTGAGCTGGACGGAATCCGTGCGCTTGGCCAAGGCCACCTGGTCGAGGAACTTGGCGGAGAGATGTGTGTATGCCGCGGGAAGCATGCCGGAAATGCCCGAGGAGCCATAGAAGCCGTTGGCCCACGGGGAGGCTGTGAGCACGGTGCCGCGGGTGCTGATGGCGGTGTGTGACGGCGAGGTGCTGGCAATCAAGAGGGAGGAGAGGACAGGGTGAATGTTGAAGTACCCCGCTGTGAAGAGCCAGCGGGCACCAGAGAAGGCGGGAGAAGTCGAGAGGAGACGGAGGATGGAGGTGACGGCCGGGAATTCCGTCGAGGTGTCCGGGTTCAACAGTGAGGTGAACTGGGCCACCGGGTAGACGTAGGCATGGGTGGAAGTCTTGGGCTCAAGTGCTTTTTTGGTGTCGACGTTGGGCTGGAAGAAGGGCTTTAGGAATGTCGAGGAATACGCGATAAATTTCTGCGGGTCGTCCAGAGGGGAGGGGGCACCATTGGCTTTCGGCCAGTCTAAGAGGTATCCGGCGGCGTTGTGCGGATCCGGGAGCACTTGGAAGCTGAGACTGCAGACGGCGTGGTGGATGCTGGCATAGTAGTCAGCGAGCTCTTTCGAGCTGAAGACGTGGTATCGATCCAGGCGGTTCGTGAAGTAGTCGTTGGACAGGTTTGCACTACACTTGCAATCAGTAACTGGACCTGTGCACGCCAGAAACACATGTAGCATACCCTGAGAGGATGATCTCATCGTCGAAGCCGTAAAGCTTCATGTGTTGCAGACCCCATCCCTCGTTGATCCTGCGGGGGGTCCATTTCTTCTTAAGACCCGTCAGGTTTGGAGTATGGAACATTCGGATTTCGACACGTTCGGGTCCATGGTTTGTAACCAGCGAAGCGAGGAGCGATGCGCATGAGGGGTCTGGCGACTCGCGAGTTCCTCGAAGGCAGTCGGTGAGAATGGAGACCTTGAGATCGGGATTCTCCCGGAGCGCTTGGTCCAGGGTTGCGATCAACTCATGCTCAGTCTTGCCGATGTACAAGGTCGAGAGGTAAATGCGTCGTTTGGCGTTGCGGATTTTGCTCTATATACGAGAATGTCTTGATCTTAGTCCCTCCACGCTCGCCTCTGGCGCATCCAATCCTGACTTGACTCAATTGTCCAATCATACCTTGAGGGTGCTGTAGAAGCTGGCAGGAGAGTCCAGGATTTCAATCCTCTCGGCACTGATCTCGAAGCAAGGTGAAATCCGATCCAGCTCGGTGGTGATACTGCCCAACGGCGAAGCGGCCGAGGGCACAGTCGAATGGGCGCTGGCATGGGAGGAATGGGCGGAGAATCTGCGCTCACAAAGAAGATTCCTCCGCGCAGCGGGTCGGCGCACCGCACGCCGAAGGGCATTGCCCCCAATCCGTCCGAACATCCTTCAAGACTGTTCTGGCAACAGAAAACAAAATAAAATCGGGGAATCCGGAGGACAATTGGGGCTGTCGCGAGCGGGAATCGGGAAAGATAACAGAACAGACAGCAACGGGGTGTGCAAACGCCGCAAACACCAGCCAGTCACGCTAAACCGGATCGGGCGGGCGGGCAACTCCCGCCGGCGATGCAAGAAGACGGAGTCGACGACGACGCCGATGAAACCACCTGCTTGCTTTGGTTCAGTCCATTGGCGCTTGACGACTCCCTACACATCAATTCAAAATGTCGACTATTCTTCGTACGCTGCGCAACTTGCGGCGCATTGGCTTCAAGGTGAGGATCGAGCTGCCCACAATCGCTTCATAGGACCTCCTTGCTAACTTCCATCTTCGCACAGGAATATGGCCACCAGATGAACGTATGTACCCCTCGGAGGGCCGGAGATGACGGGTTTGGATAGACAGGGCACTGACGCTGTGTTTCATGGCTACGACGAATCTAGTACATCGGTAAGTTCGCCGCGCTGAGGACGAATACAGCCGCAAGAAATAAATGTCTGACGCGCAATGGCACCTGCAGGTGATACCAAGGCCGGTACCTTGATTGGCACTGATCGTTACGGAAACAAGTTCTACGAGAACATGGAGGAAGAGCTTCCTCGTGAGTGAAGACGGAAGTTGATCCTGTTCAAAATGCTTTGTTGACGGTCGTCCAGTTCGTACGCGCTGGGTGGATTACAAGGAGCACGAATATGACCCCTCTCAGATCGAGCCCGGATGGTGAGTAATCTGGGTTTCCTTAACTTGAGATCACAGCAGCGCGGCCTCATCTCTGACTCCGATTATAGGCACGCTTGGATCTCCTACATGGTCGATGCCCCCCCTACGGTAGACAGGGCCCTGCAGACTGGCGTCCGCGCCTGGGAGCTGCCTGAACACAGACCCACCCTGACCCTGAGCCGCGCTGCTTTCAAGACCTACTCGACGTGAGTTATCTACAGCTGCAATTCGTGGGAATGAACCAGTGCGCTAATCCGATGGTTTCAGCACCCGCCCTAAGTACTCTGCTTGGACCCCCGTTGCGGCTCCCCGGTAGATCTGCCGATCACCTAGCTCTATTGTTCCATGCCTTGGACTTGATGTGTACATAAAGATGTCTTGTTTTCCACTTCAAAACTATTAACCGTTTCCCCAGTTAGTCTATGTCTCTTCCACTTGCAAGCTCTATATAGTTGTTCTCGTCTATACATCAAGATCACCCAGGTATCATATTAAGCGAACCAGCAAAGGAAAAGGAAAGATTACCGCTTGCCGTAGACCTAGATACACATATTCAAAGTACATATATACCAGAGCCGATGCTGGACCAGTGTCGAATGGGACGGCGATCTTCTAATTCGATGCACCACCAGAGCACCTCTTTTAGTTTTTCAATCTGCCCCCCTGCTTCATATGCCCGAGAGAGTGCATACCAAGCTTCACTGTTGTCCCAAGAGCTGCCTAATTTTGTCAACCCGGATAGCAGGCCAAAGGCTCGCTCCCGCGCTGCGATGCGGTTGAGAAGTTGAGGCTCTTCCTCCTTGTCAGTCTCAGCAGACCCTGCCTTTGCATCCGTGGGAAGAGTTACCCCAGCATGGTTTGATTGCTTTCTGGGCTCGCTGAGAGGGAAGGACAGAGGAAACATGGAGGGGTCGAGTTCAATGCCTGGTCTTGGAGGCTCCAGAGGGATTTTTCGATCGAAGATGTCGAGGAGTAGGTTGGATAGGCCGATCGTGGCTCTCGGATGATTCAGTTCATGTCGAAGAGCCTTCTCAAAGTGTTCCATGGCTTCATGTGGACGCTCCTGTGCGTTTGACAGAAGGCCCCGCTCCGCATAAAGGTCGGCCCAGAGGTCCTGGCAGCTCTTGGGACAGCCCCATCCCCTTTCACGGAACGCCCGTGCGGATGATTCCTGAGAAGCCACAAGGCTCTCGAAGTGCGTGATGTGCTTGGATGCTTCTTCGCATGCTTCGCGTGCGTCGTCAAACGATGACGCGCGACGATAGAGTCCAGCAATAAGTAGCCAGATTTTGACAAGTATAGAGAGAGCGTGCTTCTGGGATTGAACTGGTGGGACCTTGGTCACAGCTCTGGTGGGTGAGTCAAATGCATAGGATAGAGGTAGTCGAGTGTCCTGTACAGGCGGCTGATTAGGGTGTCCAATTGGAGGGGGTTGTTGATTGTGCTTAATATTATGAGGTATGGACCCCAGCGGCTGTCTGGCGGTTGACGGTTGAGCAGCTGTATCAGTGACTGTCATTCGAACTATATCTGGAGAGGGCGGCTGGGGCGCAGCATCAGGACCAGCCTGAGCTGCGTTCTTGCCGATCACTTGATTGTGATCCTGGTCTTGCACGCCATCCGGTTTCTGGAGGGTATTGCTCCTAGATCGCAGTTTCCGAGATTCAGACCCCGCAACGGCTTGCTTTGCGGCGGAAGCATCGTTCGTGACTTGTATGGCTGGTGCCGTATCACCGCGATCAGTGTCAGGGAGTGCATGGCCATCGGCCTTTAATTCAGGAGCAGTTTCACCTCTCGCACGATGTCCACGGTGCCGTCCAAAGATACTTCCCCGGAGACTCTTCACTGTCCCAGCAGAGCTCTTAGGTGGTGCAAGATGGTCAGCCGGTGCATTATTAGGTCTTGTCTCCGTTTCAAGGCTCAACGATCCAAATAAGGTGGCGAAAAGGCTGAGAAGCTGTTCGCTGTGGTTCAAAGCGTTCTCGGGCCCCTCGAGGAGCTCAACGAACGCGAGCTGCGTCATGCGAGTCTCAATGATGCGTTCCTTCTCCCTGTCGCGTAATTGATCTATCAGAGCATGAGTCAACCCAGTAACTGCCTGCTCCTGGAAATTATGATTATTCTTCTGTGGCCGTCTGTCGCTGTGAGCTAAGGAGGTAATTGTAGCAGGGAACTGCTCAAAAGCGGCTTCACAGGAGCGCTCGGCAATGTCGAAATCTTCCTTCGCACTAAGAAGCAGAGCGAGTAGATGCCAGAGGGGAACAAGCTCCCGTTCGCGAGTAAAGTCGGCCGATCCGGCTCGTGGCTGTGGATCTGATGTCAAGGCCGACCGGACATACTCAACAGCACTATCAATGTCCCTGTCTTCGGCCAACAACAGAGCTAGAGTGTAAAGCGAGGATCGATTAAGTTCGTCTTCAAACTCCGGTGCCAAACTTTTGTCAAGGTAATCGATTGCCTCCGCGCGAATATCGTCGCGGTCCTCGGTAAAGGGCGTCCAGTAAGCCCAGTTGGCTAGTCCTATGCCAATACCTCTATAAGCTGCGGCAAGATCCAGCGGAGAAACCACCTGGGAGCTAGCTGAGTTCGTTTGTTGCATGATAACGATGGCACCGTTCTCCTGGTCTTTGTTTTCTTGGACATGCTTTGCGACAAACTTCTTCAGTAACTTTGTTAAGTCTCTTGCTTTTTCGGCTTCTTTGTCGGAACCGAAGCAGCACAGCATGGTCACACCCTCCGCGATGGTGCGAAGCAGGTTACCATCATTCTCCAGTTCTCCAGACTCGGCCCCTTTCTCGGCCCTTTCTTTAGCACTAGTCACAATTTCTATGTAGGAGTCAAGCGCTTTGATAGCAAGAACAGAGTCACCCAAGGCACAATGAACATGAAATAGACGTCGAAGAATCAAGTGCGAATGATACGTCTTGGTCGCAGCACGATAAAGGATCTGTCATGACAGAGTTAGCATGCTTGCTCGTTTGCTTTGTAGCCCTGTCGCCCCTTTCCATGGCCATGGTGAAAACATACATCGAGGACGTTTCTGCCGACAGCATTTTGGCCTCCTTCCCCGAGCTCTTCATCCGTCCAGTCGGGCCCACCAAGCACCTGCCAGTTGGATATCACTTCTTCAACCCAATCTTCAACCTGCGGGTTGCTGGAATTGGCGGAAGGGAACTTCGTCTCACGAAGAAGATTCGCCTCGTAGACAGCTTCTACGCTTCGGATTTCGCTAGCCAATTGTGGGCGTTCAGGTCCGTTGGTGGAAGGGCTATATGGCACTCCGTGTCGCAGAATCGCCGTCAGGAGCTGGTAATACGACTTCCAAAGTGATGACCGGAGTACTGCTTCAGTAGAATTGTTCGTATGCAGTGTCTGAGAAGCAGTCGCTTGCTTGCTGTTAGGATGAGAAGCCCACAGACGGAGAAATCCCAGCGCGGTCGTCACGGTTTGCGCATCGGTAGCGGCAATGTCGCGGAGAGCATCTTCCGCGGTGATGGAGGCACCTTCAGCCAAAAGCTTCTCCGACCAGTAGAGAAATTGAGGGTTGCTTATTGTGGAACCCTGCAAGTGGTTACTCAGCCATGGTGTGACCGATTCGAGAGTTTCCAGGGCATCACCGGCGTCCGACACCATGCGTTGCGAGGCAGCTATGCATGTATCAGCGCATTGCACGACAGTATTTGAATCTATCAGCAGTATGAACGCACCTTTCAAATAGCATGCTTTAGCAAGGCAGGCCTGCGTCCACGGGGAGAGCTCTTCCCCCGCACTTTCGAGGTCATGGATTGTTTCAGTAAAATTTTCCGGAAACCGAGATGTTGCTAAGCTTGGTTCATTCAGTGTCCAGTGTACCCAACCCAGGCAAACTTGTGCTTGAAACACCTCCTGTTTAGGTCCTTCTGCTCGATTGACGGTAGATAGGAGGGACGGGACTAATTCATGGAGGCTGGAAGAGGTGGAGGTCGATCGGGGAGTTGATGCTTCTTTCTGGATGTGCGATGCGACTTGGTATTCTGCGCTGGCAACCTCCAGAAGACCTGAGAGAGTGACACTCATCAACTTATTTTCCGGCTAGTGATAATTGGGGTGCGAAGGGCAAGTTGGCATTACATGTCTTTTGCGGAGCATGCTTGGTCACCTTCCGGATCAATTCAGGAACCTCATCCCATTTGTCCTGGCAGCGCGCATTTTCCAGGGCAGAGATGTAGCGATGCCCCTTATCGGATTCTCGACCCTGGAGTACGGAGGCAGGTAATCAGTAAAGTGTCTGTTTTGAGGGGGAGTGAGGGGGAGTGCCTGAAGCGGGTGTATTCGTCGCTGCATACCGTCATGATTAAGCTAGGTGGGACACGGATGAAGAAGGGGAAGATAGCAAAAATGGAGGGGAGAGAGAGAAAGAGAAAAGACAGGCAGGCAGGCAGACAGGCTCATAACAATGCAAATAATAAAGAATGAATGGAATGCCCCCTCGGAGGCAGCAGTTTAGTTAAAGGTGGTGGTAGTGGAGCGGAATCAAGATTGAACTGACGCCAGCGATATCATCAACCCGCCGGCCGATTAGGGGAAAGGAGACCCGCTCCCGGTAATATTAATATGTATGATTGTGTATTGTGTTTGTCTTTTTACCGTTCCGCGGTCCAGGCGGAGCTTCACCAAAAAATTTCTAGGCTCAATTTGGAGAACAGAAACACAAACCTAATCTTCTCAACTTTGCGACCTTCGCACTTCAATTGCTTCTTGCTCACTTCGTGCTGCAAGAGTCGGTCGCTGTCGGTCAACATGGCTTATATGGCAATGTCACTTCATGCGGTCAACCACCGTCTGACCAATATTCCCGTCAAGCAGTTGCCTCCGCTCGCCTCATGTCTCGCAGCTTCACTAAGTAATTGCGGGGAGCTTTTGTCTACTCCGCAGAGCCAGAAGTCCAAGTCAGACTCGGACAATGCGGTCCAGGTTCATAAGCTTATGACCCGACTGGCCAGTCTGCTGCAGGATCGAAGCGTTGAAGGACGCTGGACAGCGGTGGTTCTTGTTAAGGCGTTGGTGGAAGCCGGTCAATGGGAGGTTCTTCGTGGATGCGAACCGTTCGTCCGCGGTCTTATCGGGATCTTGAACGTAAGAAGCCCTCTCCCTGAATCTATGCTATTGTGGTCACTAATTGCATTGCTTTTGTCTTCTTCAAGAAACCCGATCCTGTTTCCACGAAGAAAATGGCCATCATCACCTTGACAAGGATCTTCCACCTGACCTACCAATACCCGACCCTCGTCCGCGAGATCACAACGCCGTCTCTTCCTGGCTTTATCACTGCGGCCTTGAATTTAATTTCCATCAAGCCATCCTCTGAGCCTACTCGGAAGCTGAAGCCTAATACCCCTTTCGTGGACATTGTTCTTAATTCATTCGCGGAGCTGATTGCAAGGCACCCGACAATCTTCCGACCCTTCACAGCGCAGATTCACAGTGTCCTCCAGGCCATCATTGGCTCGACCGAGCCAACGTACCCTGAGCCAATTCTAGAAATTGCGCAACAGCTGTTCGTCTCCCTGCATAACTGCGCCCCGAAGAACACCTCCGGCGAAGAATGGAAGAACGCCTGCCGGATGACTATTGCCTCTATTCATGCAACTTCCTCTTACGTCTTGAGAGCAGTCGTGGAACAGTGGGAGTCGGTCGACCCAGCGTTGCGCCAACTATCCATGCCGCAGAATTATAGCCAGGAGGTAGGAAATGGGCCTGACGCATTGGGCTTGGGTAGCTGGCAGGGCCTGCCTGCTGGTGTGAGTCGGCTCGTCGTGCTTTTGCGCATGCTTTCCAAATATTTGGATACCGCTACAGCTTCCACCGTGATCATTCCGCTGGGTTCGATCTTGGATCTTTGCGCACGCTTGAATATGGTGACATACCCGTCTGACGGCGAGATCCAAGCCAACCAGCAGATTGGCCGAGCTGAAAGAGAGCACCTGTTTACGGAGTTGCCTCGCATCCATGCCGCTTGTCTCAGGCTACTCGTTGATCTTGTCAAATCATTTGGGACGGCTGTCATCCCTGTGGCACAGACCATTTTGGAGCAAGCTCTTTGGGTGTTTCGTGCTGAAAAGTTCAGTCGGGAAGTCCGCACGGCCGTCTATGACCTGGTGCGCGTCTTGCTACCCTACATGGGTCCATGCATGACCAAACAAGGTGTTTCTTCCTTGACAGCGGTGCTTCGTACCTGCTGCCACGACCTGTTGCCCCCTCCGAGCACCCAGACTGCGGCTACGGAGAAGCCTGACCCCAAGTCGAAGTCGAAGTCCAGCCAGGCTACCGTGAACGCGGACTCCTTCTTGAACCCTGGACTGAAGCCCGGGCGTCAGCTGAGCAGCTCTCCCACATTTGCAAACCTCAAACAGGCCTCATCTGAGCTTCTCGTGGCTGTCCTGTCGCACACCTCGACCGAGCTCATCACTCCAGCCCTGCGCGCGGAGATTGACCGAACCATCATCATGACCTCCGACAAGAACGCAATGTTGGCTAGTGTTCTCAACCCCTTCGCTAACATGCAAGGCCGTGGCGTAGGCACAAGTATCATGCCTTTCCTGGCGCGCAGCTATTCCACGGAGATGGAAGTAGAAGCTCTCATTCGCCCGCGTATGCCCGTCTTGATGAACGGCCCCGGCGCCAATGGCTATAGCGTAGCCGATGATGATGATGAAGACGAAGAAGACACGGACGCTGTGCTCGCGCCCCAAGCACCCACCGAAACGAGCGGCTTCCTTAAGCCCTCTGCCACCCCTAGTCTTCACCAGGATATGATGGACGTTGAAATGACCCCTTCATCTTCCAGCCCCTCCCTAAACAAGCGGAGTTATGCGCAGGAACTGGAGGTGCAGAGTCCTGCACCTTCCATCGCAACGGAGGGCGCGCAGAGCAAAAAGGTCCGGGTTGAGTCTCAAGAAATCAAGGTCCCTGCTCAGCCTTCGCTGGGTGCCGCTTCGCCTGCTACCTTCACGGGCACGGCTGCTATCTCTGTTCCCGCCTCTTCCATCACGGCGACCGCTGCTCCGAAGCCTGTTGTCTCGATGACGGGACCTTCGGCTTCGGCCTCGGCCTCGGCGCCTCAGCCGCGTGCCGTTGGGGCCACAGCCGAGACAGCGGGTGATGATGACAGTGACGATGAAATGCCCACCCTAAACATCGATCCGGATACGGATGACGAGGAGGAGGATGAGTAAACGAAGGAAGTAGCAATATTAGTTGGTCGGTTTAGGGTAGGTCACTGCACGCTTGAGAGATACCAAAAAGCATGCTGTTTTCGATTCAGTCTAGTAGCCGTGATCGTACGGACTTAAATCGCGCAATTTTGTCCGAGTATGTCAGAGTATTTACAACCGAGTAAGGAGGATTTGACATAACGAGAAGCCCAAATAAATGGAGCCAAATTCTTGTATTCTCGGTTCTCGGTCTTCAATCGATCTAAATCTATGCCATCTATCTAGAACTACCATGTACGCCAAACAACCAGCCGAACTTGATACAAGATCTGAAAATTACACCACCTGCACCCCTCGGCCCCAATACGTCCCATCATCCCAATACCGAAACCAAGGGGAGGACCAACACCACCACCCCCGATCTTCCTCTCTCACCCCAATCCCCAGCCCGCGCAGCGGACTCACAGGCAACGGCTCCGTCAACCACAACCCACCTCTCGCGAAATCATCCGCAATAGCCGGCGCCGTGAGGTACAACCACCCGACCGCGAAGACCAAGTTCGCGGCGCGTCGCAACGCCCGGGGCAGGGGGGTTCGCTTCGTCGCGCCCACCAGGACGTGCGCGCCGACGCCCTGCACGATGAACCCCACGGCCTGGAGGATGAAGAAGCGGAACGGTCCGCGGGCGGGGCTCGTCTCGACGATCTGCGCATAGCTGCCGCACGAGTGCACGAGGCCGCTCAAGCCGAAGGCGACGAAGGTGTAGACCAGCTGGCGGACGGCGGGACGGGCAACGGTGTGTGCGGGGAGGGGGAGGAGGGAGATGAGCCAGCGGCCCGTGGAGGTGAAGCCGACGCGGAAGAGCTGGTGCCACCATTTGCTCCAGCAGCCGATGAGGCCGTGGTCGAGGACGGAGGGGAGGAAGGGGCCGAAGGTGTCGCCGTACAGCCAGGCCGCGTCGAGGGGCACGGGGGTCACGGCGCGGGCCGCGTGGGGGAAGGCGAGGGCCAGGCCCCCGAAGATGAGGGGGTTGAAGGAGGTCACGAAGGCCAACGCGGCGTGGATGCCGAAACCCGTCACCGCCAGACGGTAGAACCGGACCAGGCCGGGGACGGCGGCGAGGGAGGTGAACGGGTAGGGCGGCGCCAGGGCCATGTTCCCGTTGTACATGAAGTACGTGTCGCGGATCATGAGCAGCTTGATCAGATCCAGGGCGAGATAGGATTTGATGCAGAGCATCAGGGCGGAGCGCACACGGGCCCGGATGGCAGCAGTATCCGCCTGCTCCTCCTCTGCTTGCGTTGTCTCGTCCGCACGGAAGGACGGATCTTTGGCTTTCAGCTGTGCGTGGACTGAGGAGGGCAAGGGGCCGAGCGACGAGATGCGCCAGGTCCACTCAGGTCCCCGCATGCCGAATAACAAGCTTAGGACCCAACTCAGGCGCTGCGACAGTGCCAGTGGATACGGCTGCCATGCGAGCTTTTCGACGCGTTGCTGGTGCGCGTGCTCTGTGGCGTTCGTCCTGTCCCTCTGCGTGGCGGAACCTTCCTTTGCCGACGAGGGTGCGGAACCCGTCGTCCTAACAATCCGTTGACATTCGCGCTCGGCGTTTCTGTACGCCAGCCAGACGGCGCACCAGATGAGCCACCATGCTGGCAGCAAGCCGCCCATATACCCGTAGCCCCCCAGGAGCATGCGTCGGTGACGCAGAAAGTGGATGACAGCGCCGAAAATGCAAGCCAGCACGAAAAGCTGCACATAGCGGCCGCCCTTGCGCCGCGGAACCAGGAGTGCCGGGACAGGGAGCAAGAGAAGGGCAATCAGTTGCCATAGGAAGACCGGCTTCGCCTCACCATTCTGGATGAGCGATTCGTACTGACTATGGTAGTCTTCGACGAGTTGGCGGTAAAAAGGAATAGGAGGGGTGGCGGCCATAGGAGGATCGCAAGTCGATCAGAAACGACAACCGCGAGAGAAGATGTACTCTATATATATATATATTTATATATATGCGGCGCAAAAGATGTCCTGAACAAGTGAGACTGGGTTGTTTATACAATTCGACTGGCAGTTGAAGCTGTTTAGTAATCCAATAACTTTCGACCCTGCCTCAGAGTCATGTCCGAACACGAAGCGGTGGGTGGTAAGCAACGACGGCAAGAGTGGTGGGTTTGCTGAACCCCACAAGGTACTGTACCAGAGTACGTACTGTATATATTGTAGAAATGTAAATCAAGATGTACAGGAGAAAGGTTATACTATGTATCCATGGTCAAAAAAATGCTATGGGACAGCAAATTCGGAGGTAAGTGGTGGGATCGACTCTCGGGGGCAAAGGGACTGAAAAAAAGGCGGATCCCTCAATAGTTCGTCACCGAATGACGAGGTGGGCGGTGATCGATTCGCCAACGCAAGGGGTATGATTCAGTCCCTGTCTTTCGCTTCGATTCCTTTGGATTTTTTTCTTTTCAATTTTTTTTTTTTTTCTTTCTTAGCATTTCCCATGCATTAAGAAGCGTGATGACCCCTCCCCCTTGTTGCTTGCTGCGCTCCTTGCCATCTGCCAACTGTGCGTTATGCGGAGTAGACAAGCTGCCAAACGAAGGTCAGCGATATGCGGAATGTTATGCAGATTTGGCATTTTTTTTTTGGATCGGGGTGAGTCTTATCTATACAGTTCATGATTGAGTACTTGCCACATTCACTCCCGTAAGTTGTATGAGTACTTTGTTGAAGACAGAGTGCTGGATCTGTTGATAGACTGACATCATGTTTCTCCGTCGGCAACTGGCGGGAGTCCGGGGCAATGCCATATGTTCATTGGTCACATGGGCGCTTGTCTTCCCGCGTCATCGAAGCGAGAGATCCATCACTGCTATTGATCAATTCCACTACCTACACTACTGGTGTATCATCAGCACCTTAATTCGAAACATCAACCACGGGAAATCTCTGGAGCTTGTCCCGGTACCCATTTCTATCATGGGCCTTCATCCGGAGAAGCGGGGCATCGATTATACTGACTTCGCCGAAAGCAGCCCGTATGCGCGTTTCAAGTCGGCGCGTACCAGCTTCGGGCAGCGCTTTGGTGAGGAAACAGCCTATGTCCCTCTTGAGCAAGCATCGCGATCCTTCACCGGAAACGAAGAGGACGACGATGCCCAGGCTGCTGATCTGGTTCAAAGCAGTCAAGATGTAGAGGTATCCGGCTCGTTGCTGCATTACGGCGACCTGAACACGAAGATTGTGGGCGTGCGTTACTACAGAGGGCATGCCACCATTGGCGAGCATGTGATCATCAAACGAGAGCCTTCGAATCAGTACGATAGAAACGCGATTCGAGTTGACAACGTGATGGGCAACCAGATTGGTCACATTCCAAGAACCATGGCAGCCAAGCTGGCAAAGTATCTGGTACGCTGCTCAAAGTGCTGTACACGCGAGTGTAGCTCCGGCGTTGGCGATCTGCTAAAACCTCGCGTATAGGATGAGCGGTCTTTGCTCGTTGAAGGCATGCTGACAGGTGTCATTGGCGCTTACGACTGTCCCGTCGTGCTGAGACTCTATGGCACGGGTGATCCTGAACTCAGACACGCTCTCAAAAGCAGCATGGAAGCGGACAGGCTGCCGTTGAATGCCATCAGACAAAGGGAACGGGAGGAAAGCAAACGACAGAAAGAGCGTGAGAAGGCCGAGAAGCAAGCGGCCAAGCTGGCTCGTGCCATGGCAAAGAGCAAAAAGGACGAGGAGTGGCAGCTTTCAAGTAACATGGGCTACTCTAATCTCTACTCCGGGGAAGGTGACCTAGATCTTGAGAACCAAGAAAGTCTTGAAGAGCTCATTGGACAAAGCAGCACCTTCAACCCTCGTGATATCGGACAAGTGAACGAAGACTTTGGCATCAAAGAAGCTGACTTAGAAAAGATGCCAATGGCCGAAAATCCAGAGGCTCTAGCGACACAGCTTCTACCGTATCAGCGCCAGGGGTTGGCTTGGATGATTGCCCAGGAGAACCCGGTACTTCCTGCAGCTGGATCTGCGGAGGTTGTGCAATTGTGGAAGAGAAATGGCAACAAATTCACCAACATCGCTACCAATTACTCTACCTCACAGGCGCCGCCTCTGGCCAGTGGTGGTATCCTGGCTGATGACATGGGTCTTGGCAAGACGATTCAGATCATCTCTTTGATCCTCGCAAACTCCCAGCCCAAGACTCCAGCCTCTTCTAAAACCACTTTGATCATCTCCCCAGTGGGCGTGATGAGCAATTGGAAGAACCAAGCACAGGACCACACTCACAGCGACCGAGCCCCTAAGGTGCATGTCTACCATGGTCAAGGGAAGAAGGAGGCCGCCAACCTCGATCAGTATGATATCGTCATCACAAGCTATGGTGCTTTGGCTATGGAGTACAACCCGAACGCCAAAGCGCCTCCGAAGAAGGGGCTATTCTCGCTCCAATGGCGTCGTGTAGTCCTTGACGAGGGACATACAATTCGCAATCCACGTTCTAAAGGTTCTATTGCGGCGTGTAACCTGAGGGCAGACTCGCGCTGGACGCTTACAGGAACCCCTATCGTGAATACCCTCAAGGACCTTTACTCTCAAGTTCGCTTCCTCCGACTCACCGGTGGCCTTGAGGACATGTCTGTGTTCAACAGCGTTCTCGTTCGGCCTCTTATGTCTGAAGATCCCAATGCTCGTTTGCTACTACAAGCTCTGATGAGCACCATCTGCTTGCGCCGTCGGAAGGACATGAATTTCGTGAATTTGCGTCTTCCTCCGCTCACTTCCCGTGTCCTACGTATCAAATTCTATCCGCACGAGCAAGAGAAATATGACATGTTCCAGTATGTTTCACCACCGGGCTTTCTCTCCCACTGTCTCCGGCTCACTAACAATTCCCAGGTCTGAGGCGCAAGGCATGCTCATAGATTTCAAATCGAAGGACAAAGGCGGCGCCACCTATTCTCACCTTCTCGAAGTCATCCTCCGTCTGCGACAAGTCTGCAACCACTGGGCGCTTTGCAAGAACCGCATTGACAAATTAGCGGAGTTCCTCGAGAAGAACAAGGTCGTTCCCTTGACCCCAGAGAACATCAAAGCGCTTCAAGACGTCCTGCAAATCCGCATTGAAAGTCAAGATTCCTGCCCCATCTGTCTTGACCCTATACAGCAGGAACAACCCGTGATCACCGCCTGCGCTCACGCCTTTTGCCGGAAGTGCATCGAAGAAGTGATCGACCGTCAACACAAGTGCCCCATGTGTCGCGCCGACATCGAAGGCACAACAACGCTCGTCTCCCCCGCCGCGGAGATGGGTGAAAGCACGGACACTGTCGTCGCCGATCCCGACAACCCTAGCAGTAAGATAGAAGCCCTGGTCAAGATCCTCACCGCGAAGGGCCAGGCTGCCGACACCAAAACCGTGGTCTTCAGCCAGTGGACCTCGTTCCTAGATCTGGTGGAGCCCCACCTCCACCGCCACGGGATCGGCTTCGCGCGTATCGATGGCAAGATGAACTCCCTCGCGCGCGATAACTCCACAACCCGCTTCTCCACCGACCCCGAATGCACCGTCCTGCTCGCCAGTCTGAGCGTCTGCAGCGTCGGTCTGAACCTTGTTGCCGCCAACCAGGCCATCCTCGCCGACAGTTGGTGGGCGCCCGCCATCGAAGACCAGGCCGTGGACCGTGTCTACCGGCTGGGCCAGAAGCGTGAGACCACGGTCTGGCGCCTGGTCATGGAGGACAGTATCGAGGACCGTGTGCTGGCGATCCAGGACACGAAGCGCAAGCTGATGCTGGCGGCGTTCCGTGAGACGTCCACGAAGAAGAAGCTCGATGATAAGGCCACCAGGGTGGCGGACTTGGAGTCGCTTCTGAAGTAGTGAAAGGGTGTTTGTTGTACTGTTTTGCCTTATGACTAGACGTTGAGGCCATTAAACACATAGCCTCATTTCTGCCCTCCGCCTCGCCCAAAACTCAGTGCTCTGCCGCGGGATAGAGGATTGGAGGCATCCAGTTCCGGTTTCCGTGTAGTTGCGGTTTCCGTGTACCCTGTTACTGTTATTAGCCAGCCAGCTCTGCGGACTTATTCTTTCGGGATTTTTAGAAATTTACCATCATATGTGAGGTATCACTGTTCCTCATTCGTGCACGGCAAAAGCACTACATCTAGAGTAGGTCTGATATGCACCTTTCGAACACCACGCACCTTCCGGGTACGCGCGTTTCCCACCAACTCCCACAAAAACAAAGCACGTATGCCAACGATTTCAACTTAGGAAAATCCCACAATCAAGAAAGCTATTATGATTATTTCATTGCATGTTAATTTCCATCAATCCATTTCAAGGTTATGTTTTCAGTTATCGCTACCATCCTGTACGACCATCACAAAAAAAAAAAGAAAGGAAACAGCAATCAGGATACGAGTCTTGTTTGATGCAAATTCAGAGGCTGAGGCAGATGCAGATTTGGAGTCAGTCTGTAAAAAGACAAAAGGAAAACTCCACAATCACTATGTTCCACCATATCATACGTAACAATCTTGGTTGACCCAACCGACTGTGAAGTAGTATCATTATTCGTTGAATAGAAGCAAGAAGCAAAAGAGCGTTGAGAGGGAAACTTTGACCGCGACGCCGATAAAAGAGCAACTCGACTCCAGTCGGCTTGACTCGACGCCATTTGCCCCTACGATTGTTAACAAGGGGTAGCAGTGGTAAGTGATGTACAAGAGTCCGAGAAAAGAATTTGTGCTGTGAAGGGTATCAAAGTGACAGCTAAAAACAGACAAAGTCCTCTATCCTGCCCTAGGAAATAGAACGAAGGTACCTGTCGTGAGGGATATCGTAGAAGTATGTGCAACGGCATGGAAAGAAACAATTTTGATAGACTGGAATATCGAATCAGAGAACAGGTGTGAGGGATGCGGAATTTATTCTTCGTCACGGATCCTCCGCGTGGTGCTTCACTGGGTCTTGCAGGCTGTCTTTTTCTCGGGCACACTGGGTGAGGTTTCCTGCTGGGGAGTAGAAGTGTTCTGGAAAAATGGAGAGACAACCTGCTGCTGTCCGACAGTGAGGTTGTCGTCGAGTAGAAGTGTGCTCTTAGTGCTGGTCTGCTGCAGTTCTGACGCTGGTGTTGGGGTCAGAAGCACCGGGGACGGTGGAAAGTATTCTTCCTCACTCTCTATAGTGCCTGTCTGCACGGGGGGAGTGATAGAAGGATTGATAAGTGGCTGGGAGTATCCACCGTCATTCTGTGTTCCGCTCGCTTGCACTGGCACAGCAGTAATTTGATTCGCGAACGGTGGGGCGTATCCAGCGTCACCGTTACCTACAATGAGGCCGTCTTGCATAGTAGCCGAGTGTGGCGTTACTGGCTGTGAGTAAGGCTGAGATGCTAGCGGACTGTGCTGGGCCGGTGGCGGTTGCAGATGGTTGTACATCGGGCCTGGTAACTGAAAATGGCTCAGGTCAGGACCGAGAGCAGGAGGACCGAAATTGTGGGCGCTGGGTGGAACCATTGACTGGGATGGCAAAGGCTGAGGCATCGGTGGCGGGTGCTGCGAATACGTGTATTGATATGGAAGGGGAGCCCGAGCCATAGGCATAGAAGAGGGTTGGGCAAGGGGCTGCGAATACGAGCCATGAGGGACAATGACCGTCGCGAGCCTTTGCTTTTCTCTCATTCGTTCTTGCCAGGCGGCCGGATCTTCGCGTTTGAGGCGTTCGTCGGTGATGACCTCCAGAGCCTCTCGCTTTTCTTCCTCGGTCAACTTGTCGTTGTCCTCTTTCTGGAAGGTTTCAGTCAAGCCGATCTTCCGAATGATGCTTTCACTTGAACGTGCGTCTTTCTCGAGGATTTTATCCAACACCTCAGGATCCTTCCCTATGTACTCGGATACATCTGTTTGTGGCACATTCTTGACCGGGAATAGGTACTCGCCAAGCTTCTTTGACGCCCAGCGGACTGGGTTCTTCTTGTCAACAACACGGAATGCAAGTTGAGTTTTGTAGACCGCTTTATTGTACATGACCTCCTCAAATGTGCCACCCGAGAGGAATCGGTACACAAAGACCGGCTTTTTCTGACCAAGACGGTACGCACGCCCGACGGCTTGCTCTTCCCAGACCGGGTTGAAGGTGAAATCAAAGATTATCACCCGATTTGCGCCAGGGATATTGAGACCAAGCCCTCCCGCGCGGGTCGAGATCAGATAGATGAGCTCGGGAGAATTTCCATTGAATCGCTTGACTGCGCCCTGCCGCTGAGAGACCGGTGTTTGCCCGTCTAGACGACAGTATCTCCAGCCTGACCTTCTGAGGATGACTTCGACATAATTAAGTGTCGGGATGCTATGTGAGAACACCAACACTTTGTCACCAACACGGACAGATTCGGTGATGATCTTGTGCAGGATTCGGGCTCGATGAGATAGTTCGATAGCTTCGATGTTGGGCACGGCAGAGTAAATCTGTTCCTGTTCATTCTGTAATTTTGTCAAATCAAGACCCAATTGCGAGATAGGCTCGTCACCCGGGGCTTTCTCAAATCCTTCCAGCCGCTTATCGATCTTCTGGGCGTCATTGAATCGGCTCTGAAGCTTATCCCTGAAGCACACAGGGTGATTGCAGCAGAGCCCGAGAACCGCGAGCCAGGACAGAATCTCCATTCGATTGACGTCGCATCTGCCTTCCAAGATCGACCGCACATACGAATTGTAGGCGGCCTGTTGTACGTCTGTCAGAGGCACAGTGATGACAAATTCAACCTTAGGAGGCAAGCTTCCAGCAAGAACAGAGATATCCGCGCGGTTGATTTTGGGCTCGAGGATTTCTTTGAGTACATTAAGCCTCACAAGAGACCTGCGGCGCTCAGTGTACGTGCTGTCAACATACAAACCCTCCTCAATGGGTTCAACATAGTGTGCCTGAAACTCGCGTGGTTCTCCCAAGTAGCCCTCCGCGATCCAATTCACCATAGCATAGTAATCTGTGAGATTGTTGGCGAGTGGGGAGCCGGTCAAGGCGACGCGACTTTTGGTCTTGATTTGCATTGCTGCTACAGCAACTGCCGAAGACGAATTTTTCATCTTGTGCGCTTCATCGGCAATGACAATATTAGGACCATCAAGAAGCCACCTCTTGACTTTTTCATGTTCTACATCCGGCAAGGGTTTTGACCTCTTCGAGGTTTCCCTGTTCATAATCCAACTGCGGAACATGTCATAACTCAAGATGAGTATTCCACCTCCCTCATACCACTCTTGGACCGTTTCAAGCCTCCCATGCAGTGATTCACTGCTTGTGATTTTATGAAAAGGTCCAATTTTGACACTAGGGGGGGTCCACAAGTATAATTCGTCCTGCCAGTTGTCGGTCAACGACGACGGGCAGAGTACCAATGCCTGAGAACGACGAAATCTCTCCGGTACTTGTTTCTTGATGTCAGGATTGAGGGAGTTAGAAGCGGCAGAGATAGTCACCAAAAGTGATATGACCTGCATTGTCTTGCCCAAGCCCATTGTGTGGGCTAGCAAACAACCCTGATGAGTCTCATCGACTATCAGTTCTCGCCACATGAATTGAATTCCTTTCAGCTGATGAGGTTTCACTCGCCGCGCGATGGCCTGGTGCAGGTGAATTGGTGGATCCCCAAAGCTCACAACTTGATTCGTATGGTCGGTATTTGCTGCTCCCATGCTCTCCATGTACAGCTTTGCGGAGTTCTCTTGCATTGCAACACGGCGTTGCGCATCCTCTCGTGCTTTTCTAGCAGCTTCGCTCTCTTTGACTTCTCGTTTTCTGGACCTATGAGGTGTGTCGGTGACATCGCTATGGCCAAACCCATTGCTTCGTTCCCAATCACAGTATGCTTTAAGATGGTAGGACAATTCCTGATAGAACTCCCCAAAGCCTTCAACTTCCCGTAATGCTCTACGAACCTTGTTTCTAGGAATTCCCTTGGCCGTGAGCCGAGAACAAGTAACCCAGGAGATGTAGAAGGACGAAGCGCGCATGACGAGCATACTCTCTGTATATTCCAAGTCAGGCAATCGGTCTTGGCTCTGAAGCATCAACTCCAACGCTCGCACAGTGAGCTCTCGGAGATCGACTTCCTCATATCTGCTGGGTATGCGCTCGGCCATCTGAAACCGGTCCTTGGGAGCGAGGTTGGCAATCAGCTTGATGAGAAGACGACGCGGATCTCGGCGCTCCTCCAGCAGATTGGAGTCCAGCTTCTTGAGTGCTTCATAGTCATCCATGTCAGGCAGAGAAATGGATCTTCTTCTTTGCGATGCCTCTCTTTTTAGAGCGAAGCTAGGACCAAGGTCAGAAACAGGAGACATGCTCTCGTATAGAGTAGGGTCAACCCGCGGCACCTCAACCTGAACAGGATTCAGAGGTGGTGTCGCGATGTCATATTCATCAGGGTGTGGTGTGTCATCTGTAAGGTCAATGACTTTCGGTGTCTCATCATTGATTACGACAGGCGTTGAGTCTGGTGAACTTGAAACGGCGAATGGATATCCTCGAGATCTCACCCTTCGTATAGTTCCGGAAACACTGATTATGTCTCCTTCCTCATCTGAAGATGAAGAAGGTTGCGTCGCGCCATTTGGATGAGAAATGTGTTGGACAGGTGGTGGTGGTACTCCAGAGTCATCGATGAAATCATCGGAGTCCGAGTCGAGCGATTCAGCATCGTCGCTTCTGTTACTATGCCGATTTATGAACTTTGGTATTTTCGGGGGAGGAGCCACCTTCGGTGGGCAGGTCTCGAGTCCTATCACATGAATATGATATTTGTGCTTCTGCATTCTGAAGATCGTCTGTTGTAGAGCTTGGCATTGGGTTTGTAGCTCGGGTTCCGAAGAGTAGTCAACTTGCGTGATTGCGTCTTTCAGTTTATGCAAGCGACCTTCTAGCTTTTTGAGTGAGCGTGTAAGTTCTTTGATTTGCTGGTTACGTCTGTTGCTCCTTGTAGCTGCCATCCATTTCACCCATGCCTTGGCTGCCTCTTTGGGCTTATAGATTTGCTGCCACTCAGTCTCATATTTCACTATGCATTTCTCAATGATAGAATCGACCGCATCAGGAGTAAGCTTGGCTCGTTTTCCATTCACGGGGGCTCGAGACTCCTCGTCAATCTCCCGCCAAGTCTCCTCGTCGTAGTCACCCTCAGACCCTGAGTCTCCGTACAACGGAAAGGCATCCTTATCATCTTCTTGCGCGGGGTACTTTTCCAGAAGCCATGCATATGGGTCAGAGGACTTTGACGGTTCAGAACCACTCAAGCTCCTGGAATTCTCAAGCTGTGGCCAGTCCCGGAAATCTTGCTTACTCACTGCAACGTGGCCACCTTTGGAGGTATAAAGAGTGAAAAATCTTTGACCTGCTTTCCCTCCTTTGATTAGATTGTAGGGGATCACAGCCTGCTGGGTAGGGCCCAGTCGCACAGGATCTTGGCGATAAAAGTGAGATAGACATTTGTTGACGAAGGTGCGCCTAGCTGGAGGACATTGTGAGCCAAAGATCAAGAACTCGTCGTCTTCTGTCGCGGGACTTGAAGAAGGGTAGAACAACTTGGAGGGCGTGGTCGCGTCGGGTCCCATGTACCATTGCGTGCTCGAAGATTGGTTGGGAGATTTGTCGACAGTTCTGTCAATTGCACTGTCAGCTTTGTCGTCGAGTTTGCTTAGATCAAGCTTGCGTCGTTTCTTTCCCTCTCTGCCAATAACCAACTGCTCGCCGGGACGTGAACGCTTGTGAGACTCCTGTGATGATGCACCGACATTTGATTGGACAACGAGGCTTACGCCGTCTGTTTCGCCATCTTCTTCGCCGTCGTCATCTGGTGCGCGTCTGTTCTCAGCAGCGAAATGTTGCAACTGATCCTGAGGCTCTATTGACTTCACCGCTAGGACCGAAGCATTAGATGTGAAAGAAGGAGGGACACGGGGGGTCTGAAGGACATCTCGCTGAAGAGTCTCTATGCGAGGCACGTGTGTATGGGATAGAATTGCGGGGCTTGCGAACGCAGACTGAGTGGGAGACCGAGTATAATCGGGAACGTGAGTCCTGAAGGGAGTCGTAGATAGCGTCGTAGATTGAAAGTATTTGGAAGATTTCCGCTGCAGGTATCTAACAGCACTATGCATACTACTGCGGGGACCAAGAGCTTTTAGACCCAAGTCATCTTTCAAGGAATGAATGTCAACATCATGGAGAAGCACCTCCCCCGTGATCACATTGTCCCGTAGAGCGGCTTCGAAGGTGACAGGATCTGGTCGCGCGACAGCCGAGGAAGAGAGAGACCATGGCGCGTCAGGATTACGGCACAGAAACTGTACCACCTCGTCAACTGTCCAGTCGAGGGGATCCCCGCTAGGCTCCATTTCCATGGGTGATCTGCAGGTACCGGATTAGATTCGATGCCACGTGATCTTCAATGTTCTCGAGATGAAGCTACTTACTAACTCATGCAAGTTGTCCCGAACCAACGAAGCGAAAGAGTATCATGACTTTGGTAAACAACAGAGAGCTGTAAAAGTTGATAGAAGGTGAGAAGTGGGCAAGAGTCTATTTAGTGATAAGTAGAAGCGGGTTTGGCGATAGTTATCCGTCAGGCGATAAGGTGGTGTACGAAGATGAAAGGTGGAAACGGGAAGGACTGGAGGCGGCCAAGGAGGAAAATGCAGGAGTTCTGGAACAACAGAATCCGCTAGAGAAGTCGTATCGGTAAAGGGCTATTTATTTGTTCTTTAGCCCTGGGGTTGGGAGAATGAAACGGTTGTACGGAGTACACCAGGGATTGAAAGTTACCTGGGACCTTATCGAGCAAAAGGTATACGTGAAGGGCAAGTGGGAAAACTGTAAAAAAGAAACAAGATGGACAGGAACGCGTTGATTCGCCATCCAGGGACTTTTTCAATTCTGCCGCTAGTAGCAAGCGGTGTAAGAAGCGGAACGGTGGGCTGATAAGAAATGGTGCAGTAGTTTAATGTATATAACTCTAGTGCGGACCACATCTCATACTTCCTGATTCTCCTCTATTATGCCAGCTCCATCCACATCTCGCTAGATCTCAACTTACGCATGCAGAAAGGTCGCTGAGCAAGGAAAATTCTGTATGGGCTGGATGGCTTCAGATACGCTCACTGAGCTTTGAGTATCAATTGAATTAACATAGTTCTCCGCAAGTATATGGTCTGCTTCGAGCCATGAAGTATGGGTATGGCAGGCAGAGTACCAAGCGTGGTTCAGTCTCCTGTGATAGTGGCAAGCATGCTTGTATATCTCTACGGTATGGGCAAAGGACAAATCTTCTGTTGTAAGAAACTCAATGACTGCCTAGCTTGGTACCGCTTGCGACTCCCTCCTCGACCGATCGACAGCTACGCATCCGCTAGCCGTAGTTCTACATGAATATCTATCTTCGCGATAATCTCACTGCATTTCTTTACGTCTATTTCTATACTCAGTATGAGTATATCGGCTCATTTTGACTTTTGTGACATGCTTCGCCTGATCTTCACGCAAGGCACCATGATCCAGTCAACTCAACCTCATTGAATCTTTTCAAACTACCATCTTCGTTACTCGCAACCTCGAGGCAATATTCACGCAGAGGCTCAAGAAGTCAAGAGCAGAGAGGATATTGAAAGCTCAGAGTGAACCACACTATTGGTAAACTACGAAGGTGTCCAAGGTCACTTCACCCATCAAGACCATTTTTCATTCCGAAGAAAGAAGCTATCATGAGACAACTCTTGGGTGATCACACACTTCTCCTCTTTTCTCATCTCCTCCGAAGTCTCATGAAAACTTCATCTCCTCAATCCAATTTCGATTAAATTCCTTCCTTCGAATCGGTTCCGACTTTCCCTCCTGTTACTTCATCATCTTTTTATTTTTTATCGAAAGCAGAAGGCTGAAGCGCTGAAGAGGCCAAATCGTCAGAGCGCGGATCATGACCAAAAGGCCAACAGCCAATTGAGCACAAACAGAAAAGAGCGAACATACCGAACACCGAAGACAGAAAACGAAAGGCAGAGTCAGAATGGAAAGGTGGATGGCGAGATAAATCGACCTGCCGATCTGATATGAGAGTCAAGTCAGCGATATGAAGCGGAGGATCACTTTGTTTAACAATCATACTAACAGTTCTCAGATTCCCAGAAACTGAAGAGGCTGCTTGCGCCCTTTCCGACCATCAAGACCGACTTCAAATGTCAAACTCTCCATCGCCCATTTCCTGGTACAATGTACTTAGGCGCCACGGCTCACGGTCATGATAGTCCTGCATGATCTTGTCAAAGAGGCTATCTGTAGGCTGGGCCTTTGACTCGAAGTCAAACTTGGACTCGAAGTCAAACGAGTGGAACCCCCAAGTCCAGTCCTCGATGTCGACATTGCTTGACACTTGCGCATCTGCAGTCAATTCAGTGCCCTCTGAAAGTGGTGCCCATCTGGCGCGAAGCGCGATCTTCTCTTCCTCAAAGAGCGGCATCCCAAAAGAGGCGAAGTAGTCATCAGTCTGAGCCCACTGAAACTCATTTTTGATTTCTAACTCGGTATCATACGGATGACATAAAGGCTCTAAGAGAAAGACAAGGGTCGTTAGCTCAACGCTACCAATGTGACCGAGACACATCTGCGGTCAAGTACGAAAATAGACACAGGGTCTGGCTAAACTCACCGATCCATGCACGCTCCTTCACACCAAGGTCAGGAGCTTGCTTGTTGGCAGATGTCGAGACTGGGATTTCAGTCCTATGGACGTCTGATTTGTTCTTTTGCGAGTGCTTGGAGATTTTCTTTGCCAGCTTTTTGCCCTGGTACAATGCTGGAAGGGGAATTCTGCCGCCAGCTTCTCCTAGGACTGGGTTGATCAAGCCGGGAGTAAGGCCACGAGTGGTATTCAGGGTGAGGCGGATGCCTGCGGCTCTCAACTTCTCCTCGATTTCATTTCCCAGAGCAATGCTCTTCTTGTTTCCGGAGTCCCAGGCACACAGGGAGAACGCTTGACGAAATCGGACGCCTCTTTGCTGGAGGGCATTGGGCTTGACCGCGTGGCCCTTGGGCATTCTGTCGAGGATGTCCTCAAGTCGAATACGGCGATCTAATCGGACCCAAGCCTCCACCCGAAACTCCTCAACATCCGTGGGAACTTGGTCAGGTAGCACAGGAATATCTCTCAAGTGCTTTCCGTTGATCGGATATGCTTTCTTCCCTATCTTGGCCTTGCTCTTGGACCCGACGGGATGGAGTTGATACAAGATGTCGGGGAGATTGTCCCATGACCAACCCTCTTGCTCAGCAAGGGTGTGTGCTGACACAGAGCTTGCATCTCCGCAAGCAATCTGTGATGCTGGTGTTCCTATTGTCGTCAGCGGCCAGCCTTGCCTGCAGAGCCATGGTCATACCTTCATTGGGTTGGTTGGTTCCCTGGACGTTGATCATCTGGTTGGTCCGCAGGGCCATAGGCATACCTTGGGTGGTTTGGTTGTTCCCCTTGACGTTGAACGTCTGGCTCAATCCCAGTGGCACATTCATTCTGACGAGAGAGCTACTAGGGTCTCAGCACAAGTTGCTCAACCCTGTGAGGAATTTTCGATAGAGAAGATGCTCGAGTAAAGACAAGAACAAGAAGGTGAGAATTTATGAGAATTAGGAGCTAATTCAAAGCCGAATGAAGTTGAGGGCTTTCACGAGAACGGAGTTTATGTGAGATACGAAGACAGTCTTGGTCGAGAATAGTTGAGAGTAGAGAGCAGAAAAGGATGAAGATAGATATTCTGTGTTGGAACACCTCGTCTGTCGGTGACTCGTTTATGGGGGGCTGGGACTTGGGGCTTCAGTTGGGGTAGATGTTTCAGAAGTCTCAATGAAATGTGAATAGGGCTCTCTAGCCTACTCGCGAAATGCGCTCGCTTCACTCGGAGTCTCTTGACAATGCGAAATCATTGCTCGCAAAATCATTAACAGTCAATGTACTGCTGGAAAATGTATGAATTACACGTTCACTAAGATGCTCGCTCGGAGAAGGGTGTATTGCTATGAGGGCTATTATACAGAAAGGCAAGTATACAACTTTCTTCTGCCGCGAAACCAGAGCAACGGGCGGTAGCCGTGGGACATCAATCTCTTTCGAAAGTCCAGCCACGCACACATTGTGACCAAGTGAAGCCCTGTGAGAACTCCTAGATCTAATTCGGAGCGGGCAAATAAGCTTGTGAAAAGTGTTGACAATAGCTATATCTATCCGGTGATTCTATTCTTCGTCTATGAACCCGCATGTGGATCCAGACACAAAGAAAGCCGGGGAAATCTTCAGACAATGAGCTTTGCAGTTTGTACTGTGTACTAGAGGTCTTTCTTTGTCCCAAGGGATCCACCTTATGAAATTGAGTGGCTGGGAATTGCCACTGTATACGAAAGTTATCCCACCCTCTTGTGCTTTAGAACTTTGGAGTAGGTCTTATCAAAGTTTGAGGATCTAGCTAATCTATAGTAGGCGGCTGAGCTGCTTTCGGAGATTTCAAATGTGCTTCTAATTAGTCGTGACAATATCAACCCGGAAGAGGCCGAGCACCCCAAAGCTGTGTATCCCCCATCTTTGATGATTATCTTCATTACTGTTCGCATGATAAGCTTCTTTTGTTATTGCACATAGCTTGACGATAACTAAATCTTATTTCTTTCTAGCGTGTGGTGTCATCAACACACCAGAGTAACACCAGTTACTTCATCGACTGTTACCTTCCCTTGCTTTAAATTTGCTTTCATGGTGATTTTACAGTGGACTCGTTAGAGAAGGACTGCTTAGCGGCCAAGGGGTTGTAGTAAGAATAGTGTGTGGTCTTGAAGAACCTGATATTGACTCGTGTACTGTTGTCGGACCAGAAGTATACAGCAACCAATAACAGGATGAGCCAAGACAAATTCCCCATGCTTACCTTAGTGCTTTCTTCCCTCCCACTGCATTAATTAATCGGTCAAAACAACATCAGCACTCCAGTGTTCAAGTGTACTATACTGTGCTTAAGAATTGCTATCTTATGTTTCTGTCTGATTCGATTCTCCGGAGGTCAATTATTCATTCCATTTCAAATATGACTACACCCCCTATCCTCCGTCTGATTCCGGCCATAACCCCGAAATCCCGTGTCGCATCTCAACTACCCAGACGGTACAGTCTTCAGATAGCCTGCAATGTGAAGCCGAACGCTTCCAACAATCGGGAAGGCATCGTCGACATAAGTGCAGACCGGGTTTCTGTATGCGTCGCCGCAGTGCCCCGGAACGGCGAGGCAAATGCAGCTGTATCTCGCATTGTCGCACAAGTAATTGCCCCTTCGGATTCTTCCATTTCCCTGTTCTTGTGGTCCCTCGTAGCATAGTACAGTACCGTACTTGATCTAGCTGATACCAACTAACAAGCTCAGGCGTTTAAAGTGCCCAAGTCAGACGTGGAAGTAATCCGTGGGCTGAAGTCGCGGGACAAGATCCTCAGCATCGCTAATCTGGAGATCGGATCCCAGTCCGAGCACGATTTCATTCAACAGGCGCATGAGAGGTTGAGAAAGGCATTAATCTGATTGCTCTATAAATCTGGTGATTGGATTATCTTCGACCGATAGCTGCTGCCAGACACATAGCGGGAACGGCGGTCGCGCCCGTGACATCACGGAGGGCGGGAAACTCCCCGACTTTTTTTTTTATTCCGCCGATTGTACCGCAGTTCAACAGTCCCTACCGAACCTACTTTCCAACGGAAAGGAAACCAGAGTCATTCTTATATTTACCTTAATCTCAGGATCATTCTCAACATCAGTCGAAATGTCCACCACGTCACAATCTCAGCCAGCAGAGCCAGCGAGCGCGAAGCGCAAAGCCCCGACCGAGCAAACCTCCTCCACACCCACCTTGACATTCACCACGCGCAATCCCCTCTGGACCTACCTCAAACTCCAATTGTATGCTCCTTTCTGCTCTCTCTCTTGTCTGATGAACTTCGTTCATTAATTGTATCACAGAACGCATCAGCCTCCCGTCTCCCAATCAACCCTCACCCAACCACTTGACCCTCTCACAGCGCGCACCTACCTCTCCGCCGCACTCAACCAATTCCTCGGACTTTCCGGCACGGCCATTTCGATTGATATATTGAAGATCGAACCCTCCACGGGCACAAATGCCAAGACAATTTGGATTCGAGTCCCCGCACCGGATGCATCAGCCGTCGTCGCAGCGTTGAGTTCGTGGGTCGGGGGTAGCAGTTCGTCGGGCGATGCGAATGGTGCTGGCAATGTTGCCTGGCGGGTTTGTGCCAAGGGAAACTTCCTCCAGGCGCTGGTGAATGGTTCCGGCGCAGAGATGTTTGTTCCGTGAGTGCCTGGAATTGATATAGCTTTTTTTTTGATCAATTGGGCTGTTCATCTGAGGAGAGGTCTGAACCATCGACTCGATGCTGGACTGCGCATGTCATGCGTTACCTGCCCAGATGCTGCAGAAACGTGCTCGGCGACATGAGGTCGCGGTCATTCCGTTTACTGGAGCTGCATCCGTGTTCTACACCAACTACCGGCCATCTCTGGGGTTTGCCTGGGTCCCATACAGCGGTTCCGGCACGATGCCTAGCGTACGGGGATTGAATGGTTGCGTGGTGGGTGAACTAGTGTTAACCATGCAACAGCCCTTCTTTTGCCGGACAGACTCGGCTCTATGTAACAATAGGCAAAAGGGATGTGGTGGACGTTTGGTAGATTTGTTGAGGAGCAACTTGTCTTGGTTGGAGGAATCGACTCGAGCCGAGGTGTAGATAGCTCACTTGCTCCGTTAGTTGCTCAGGAGAGAGAGAAATATGGTGCGATTGCAGACGCCGGCACAAGGCTTACTCCGTAGCCAACCTGTATCTACTGCCTCCCCTCTCCAAGCTCAAGATGAACCCCAGCATATCCGCTGATCTTCTATACCTGTAAGACTAGCTTGTGAGATAGACGAATATCCCACTAGACTTCAATTGATAGGGTTTACTTTCGCTGCACAAAGACTCACTACGACCACACGACTGTATAAATACATTTACTGTGAGCTACAAGCCATTGCTTTAAGCCATGACTAATGAATCTTATCTCGCAACTGATGATACTCCGAAGATGCAGCAAGACACCCCGTCCCCTACATTGACTGCGCACAGCCCGTCGGCAAGAGTCAGTGCAATCCGGTGCTTTGTCCATCCCCCCAGCTGATTTACCGCTAGCCTTATTCGCCCCCTCAACCTGCGGCATGTTGCGTCAACACCTTCTAACAGTAAGTGACTTAGCAATCAATACTCGCTTTCCAGGTTTATCTCGGAATTAGGTATCTTGATCAGCCTTGCGAACACCAATACTCCGTACTCCGTCCACCCGCACGATTCCCCATTCCGAAGAAAGCTGTTACCATGATCTACCTCAGTAAATAGTCTTCACAGACAGCACGCCCATTTCACAAAATTGCAGTCCCTGAAAGAAAGGTCAGAGCTGATGAATATACCCTGACCATCGAATCGAGACCTCAAAACATGAAACAAAACAGCACAACGTGACTGTCATATTTGCAGGGTGTGTGTGTGGTAAGTTAATTAAACTATCTAGGGAGACTTGGCAAGGAGAGCCCAAGAAAAAGAAAGGGGGGAAGGGAAAATCAGGGGTTGCGGTACTGTAAGCGACTGACGCCCGAAGCATCATGGCATGGGCATGGGCATGGGCATGGGCTTACCAACGAGAACAGCGCAAGCCACTTCATGCAGGCTTACGGGATGATGAAACGGATGTTTGATGTGGGGGAGAAGGGAGGGTGTGGGATTGTTGCAAGGATACTGTAGTTGGTTTGATCTATCATTATCTCGCCTCGGACTCTCCCGTACAGAGTAACTTAAGTAAGGTGTGTGGTACGGAGTAGACTTTTTTTTTAAGTCCTTCCAAGACGCAATAGTACCAGACAGACGGAAAACCCTTGAAATGCAGCAGAGATCAGTACTAGACTACCTGATACATACAATCAACGCATTGGTCGTCCGTCCTCCGAGCCAATTCCCCATGAACGCTAGATGCTACTATTTTTAAGGGTCCCGAACTCGACTCTCGGAGTACATCGTATCGAAGTTATTGCCAAGGGCTGGTTGTTATTGGACCGATGCAGCTCGGTTTCATTGTCTACCTGTAGGTATGGGCTGGAGGGAACCTATTTTCGGGGAAATATTACGAGGCTTGCCCCTGCATGCAGGAATGGAGGGATGACAGCCAACCCAGCAAAGTTCAAGCCATGGCTGCGGGCTCGGGTTGTTTTTGCCGCCACTCCCGATGATTGCCTTTCCGAAGGGCTGAAGTTGGTGGAAATAATTGAATAGAGCACTTGGGTTCCTGTCAAAATGTAACTCTATGGCACAGAATGAATTCTTAGAATTCCTAGGTGCACAATGAGAATAGTGACAGGACGGATGAAGGAGGCGCAGGGGACGGGGAAGCAGAAGAATTGCATTGGCCAGCCCGCCAGTGAGCCAGTGTTTCAAAAACCCGACGGTCTGGCCTTTTGACAACCAACAAATCAACAAATCACACCGAGCAGCGCGATGGGGCGGCAGTAGCCGTCCTGAACCTGCGAACGGATGTGACGTTTTGGCCCGCGTGGCGTGGGCGAGCCAACTGGCAAATCTCCCAATGGCTACAATGGCTACCAAATCTACCTCCGGCCAGATGCCGATCGCCCTCGCCATTGCCCCGCCCCGTTCCAACTGTTGTTACGGACTTCTCTTGAGTCTGTGGGAACTTCTTCCATTGACCTTTGTTTATTTGCATCGGCAGTGGCTGTATGTACAGCAAAAAAAAAAAAAAAAAGAGGAGACAGGATACGCGGTACAGTCCCCGTATTATACGAGTACGCAAGTCGTACACGTACTTGACTGACTGACACTTCTTCTCGCCCATGGGCCAGAATACACCCTATTTCGCATTTGTTTCTTCCTATATTTTTTTTCTTCGCTCCAGACTAGAGCCAATGTGTGACCAACGCTTAAGTTTAGTAGTTCCTCAACTCATATTAAGCGTCGATTCAGCTCCAAACCCCCCTCCCCAGATTCCGTTTCTAAATCTTCCTCCTTCTTCTCACTCGTGACTTCGTCAATTTTCGGAGTGGTATCCTTAATCCATCCCTCGCTATAACTTTCCCTAGTCAATTCAACTAGTTGACTAGTCTCCTGATTCTGGTTTCTCTTTGGAGCCAGTTCGTCGTTCGTGTTCCAAGGCAGGTCCTTTGTGTGCGAGCCGTATAATTCCTACTGTTCACCGTCTTTGTTCCTCCTCCCTCTGATTACTACGACACACTATCGTGCATCACCTCCAGCAACCATGTCGGAAGAAGCAGGACACCAAGAGCAGCCTCCTATCGCGCCAGTCCAAACTGCCAAGAATGAACCCTCAGCCAATGTTCAAGAGAAAACATTCCGGCCAGGGCGCTTGACGCCACGCCCCAGCTTTCTGGAAAATCTCGCCAATTCCCGTGAGAGACAATTCATGCTTGATCGACGCAATTCGAGCGAACTCCATCGATACTTTGTATGTTATCGATGCAGTGATGGACTACCTCTTGACCCGTGGGAAGCTGGGAAGCTGACTGCAGTGTATAGCATGGCCCCCGGGATCTCGACAGACACTCCAAATGGCCCCTCGCCTTCCGGATGCACGGCAGTATCATGCCCAAAATGATTCTCCCCCTGTTTTTGGTTGCCCTCTGGGCTACTGCTATCACCTGCATCTCCCACTTCGTACATTCTCGTGAGTTCGCCCTGTCAATGTGCTGAAAGAGCGTCTCTAATAGTTGGGTGATTAGTTGGCATCAATAGTATTCTGCTCACAATCACCGGTTTCGTGGTCAGTTTGGCGCTTTCGTTCCGCAGTTCGACCGCCTATGAAAGGTAAGTTGTGACGAATTGGATGCCGGTTCAACCAGACAGGTCTAACAGTATGGCAGATGGGCGGACGGACGCAAATATTGGGCATTGCTGATCCAGACCTCCCGCAACCTCGCACGGACAATCTGGGTCAACACGGCTGAGCGCGAGGGAGAACTAGGAAAGGAGGATCTACTGGCGAAGCTGTATGCTGCCTGGATCACAAATTCAAGAACGCATATGCTAACATCAGTAGAACGGCCTTCAACCTTATCCTCGCCTTTGCCGTTGCCCTCAAACACAAGCTGCGCTTCGAGCCTGATGTCGGTTACGAAGACCTGGCAGGTCTCATTGGTCATCTCGACACCTTCGCCAAAGAGGCACACGACCGTCAAGTCCTGCAGCCCCCGAAGAAGTCTGCCTGGAAGGAGATCGGCGAATCACTGGGAGTTTCGTTTGCAGAGTCCAACCCACGCAAGCTCATCAAGCGGTCCAAGAAGCCTCTGGGACACTTGCCGCTGGAGATCCTGAATCACCTGTCCGCCTACATCGACCGCTGCATCGGCAACGGAACCTTGACCTGCGGTCTCCACCAAAGTCAAGCCAGTACGCTTTCCCGCCTCTTTTGTATCTTTATGCTTCCATGCTAATGCCCTGCAAGTCAACGGTATCTCCAGCTTGAACGAATGTCTTACCGGAACGGAGCGTGTCCTCGACACCCCTCTCCCTGCCGCATACACCATCTCCATCGCCCAGATCTCCTGGATCTATGTCATGGTTCTTCCCTTCCAGATGTACAACTACCTGGGCTGGATCACCATTCCCGGCTCTATTGGTGTGTACTGATGCTATTTCCTACATCGAAAACTCTACTGATCACACAACTTAGTCGCCGCATACATCATCCTCGGCCTTGCCTTCATCGGCAGCGAAATCGAGAACCCCTTCGGACACGACGTCAATGATCTGCCCCTAGAGACCTACTGCCGTCAACTCGCCAACGAGCTCGACATCATCTCCGCCATGCCCCCGCCCAAGTTGGACGAGTTTGGGGTCCGCGAGGATAACTTTGTGCTCTTCCCTCTGAGCTCCTCCGGTTACAACGAATGGAAGGAACGCTCCGTCGACGAGATCCGCGCCGCCCTGCGGTCGAAAGTCGTCGCCAACACAGACCCAGCAGGGTCGGGGACGACGACCATGGTCGGAAGTATGAGCAGCAAGCAGTCGTCGGTTTGAGAGTTGTCGTGAGCCGTGCAAGATTATGATAGAAGAGTTTGAAGTTTGGAGGGATAATGTGCATCCGTCACTGCAATGAGGGGGGACCAAAATTTGGGATCGGGCGTCTTCGTTTTTTTCGAGCATGCGAGTCTGGTGTTAATTGTTGTTGGGCAAGGGTTGCCTTATAAATGATGGATGGACGGGTTAGATGTCTGTATGGATTGGCTTGTCTTCGGGTTTATTTTTGTTCGATATTCGGGCTGAAGAGTTGTATCGACTCATCTATATGTGTAGATGGTGGATATAGGCATAAAATGGGGTCAAATATACTCTCAATTCACATATCTGGGTCTGGATCAATTGGTCTGCATACTGGCTGAGTGAATCACCCTCTCTCTCTCTCTCTCTCGGGAACCGTTCTCTTATCCGACTCAGTTCACCCTTTCCATCAGGGTGGATCTGTGCACTGTGCACTATCATCCTAGACCGTACGTGTGGGTGGAGTCCAATTTTAGTGTGCTCGAATATATCCCCACCGACCCAGTCAATCCAACAGATATGACATACAGATACAGTAGCGCAGTTCTTATGGCCCACAGTTTCCAACCCCAGAGTCCAAGGCTCCCATCGCTTTCTGGCCCATGCGCTGCACCCGGGGACCGACCTCATACAGCCCGGATGGGAAGATTGATATGCGCATATATACCAGGCAAGTAAAGCTGTAGAATATATTTCCACTGCCATCCACCTCAACCCGCGCCTGGCCTCCACCTGTCGTTCCCCCCCCCCCCCCAATCATCCACCATCAACCCAGAAGTCCCTTACCACATTCAAATCCGTTGGGTTTCCTTGTCTTCCCCTCCACAACCACCAGTCACTGATAATAACGGTACTAACCATACATACCAAGCACTCTCACCTGAACAACAGAGTATGACAACCAGAAACCCCAACTGAGCCGAACACACCCACATCTGAACCCCTGCATCGACAACTGGAGGCGGCCCGCTTCATCTAGGCACCGTACCTTGCCTATCGCCCTTCTTTGCCCTTGCCCTTGCCCGTGCCTGTCAAGATCCAACAGACCCCGAGCGTGAGCACAACACCCTTTCCAGCTGTTAAAGTGGGCCAAGAGCGGATCTCTTGCCCCTCACGATGATGGAATGCGCTTTCTCGGTGGCTTTCCCCTTTCCGTACGGCGTACGGCGGGGTAACTCGCTGGACTTGGAACTCACTCGGTATATCGTTGAGCATGGTTGGCGGGATAGGGAAGGTCCCTTCAAGTCGAATATAGTTACGTATGGCCTGCGATGTGTGTGTGTGTGTGTGTGTGTATGCGTCTTCATCGGCGTTCATTCCACCGAGAGGCGTCGATTTACGGTGCTGATTCTTTTCCCCCTAGGGTGCTATCGAGGACCGGAAAAGCCAGAGTCCAAGCGTGGAAATGTCGACGGATTTGCGGGGTAACTAGTTCGAACTGACGCGACTCTTACCGAGGGAGGAACAAGCTGAGTAGTTATATGTGTGTCCGAGTTTCTCCAGGATCGAGCTCGAGTTGACTGTTATCTTTCACTGTTGTGGGCGTATCCCTTTCTTTTATTTATTGAATTTGGATATCACGGTCTTCGAACTATCGAACTACACTCTATCTACGATCGGAATCATGGCTCCATCGGTGACTGCAGCGGACCCTAAACCCGAGACAAACAAACCCGGTAAGAGATCCGACATGCCACCGCAGCTACAGGTCCTCGGCAAGACCAAAGATGGCAGGGATCTGAAAGTGCGCCGATACCCCAAATTCCAGAGCCTGGAGGACGAGCGAGGATACCGGAAGCAGCACCTGGCGGCCGCATTTCGTCTCTTCGCGGATCGTGGCTTCGACGAGGGTGTGGCGGGCCATATCTCCGTCCGAGATCCTATTCTCACCGATCATTTTTGTAAGCTTTGAGGGCCACTTCCCCCGGCTTGAGGTTTAAGTTTGTGTGAATGTGTCTTAGGCTGCTAACGCGTCCGGCCCTCGCCTTAGGGATCAACCCCCTCTCCGCACACTTCTCTCTCATCAAAGTCTCCGACCTGATCTTGGTGGACGAGGATGGCTTGGTCGTCGAAGGCGATGAGCCCATCAACGCCCCCGCGTTCGCCATCCACTCGGAGATCCACAAAGCCCGGCCGGATGTGAACGCCGCGTGCCATGCCCACAGCGTCGCAGGCAAGGCCTTTTCGTGCTTTGGCCGCGAGCTGGAGATGATCACGCAGGACGCACTGCGGTTCTACAAGAGCCATGGCGTCTACCGGGACTTCAAGGGCGTGGTTCTAGACCGGGAGGAGGGACAGCGGATTGTCGCCGCTTTAGGCGCGGGGAAAGCGGTGATTCTGCAGAATCATGGCCTGCTGACGGTGGGGGAGAGCGTCGATGAAGCAGCATTCTGGTTCATCAGTCTGGACAAGACCTGCCAGGCTCAACTCCTGGCCGATGCGGCATCCGCAGCGGGGTACAAGAAGATCATTATTGACGAAGAGGAGGCTGCTTATGCGGCCTTGCAGGTTGGGGGGCCGGAGAAAGGCTGGTTGGCTTTTCAACCTTACTATGATGAACAGGTTGCGAAAACGAAGGGCGAATTCCTTCTGTGAAGTGATTCGGATCATATGACGAGCCAGGGATGTTTGGTGGTTGGGCACGAACAACCCCGGACTATGAAGCCATGTGGGAGTACGATCCACTTTCCAAACCTATTGATCAGGAAGGAGCTGGTCGAAGAGCCAGCTGTCCATCATAATCACCTCCAATAGTGCCAGATTCAGGGGGGTCAACTCTTGCTTTCGATGATCAGCTTTCATTCATTGATAGTGACATTTGGATGAGCCATTTCCCAACTTCGGTCAAGAAGAAAAGAAGGACATCACAAGTTGAGGCTGTGGTCATCAGAGGCAATTTCGTGGTATTCCGTCCGAAATTGGTGTAAAGGCTGATCTGAGAGATCAATAAAGTAAATACATATACTGTATAAAGTCGTATGCTGATCCGAGCAGTGCCGGTAGATCCTTCTTGGAGACTGCGCTCTTGCTTTTCCGACGTCATGATCTGGCCCGATTCCACGAGGGTGGTTAAGGTTAGGGTCCGAGAACGGTTACCGTTGGACATGACCCAACTTTGAGACCAGTCCCTTCATTCTACATGTACAGAGATCGCTAGTGGTTTGTCGTACTCATAGTGGCGAGAGATCGCCATACACGAGCCAGAGCCGAGGAAACCCCATTAAGAAGAACGTTGCATGGGTGATGGACCGGGCAGCAGCACGCCCCACCCGCAGGGTAAACTCTTGCTGGAAACGGAAAGACTGAATAATCAGAATCTGGTGCTGCAGCTTGGGAGTACTTCCATCGGGTCAATTTGGTACTTGATTGTCCATGACTCCAACTGCATGGCGAGAAGGCAGCCTGATGCTGATATAGCTAGTCGAGTAGGGGCATAGGAGCTGGTACCACAATAAATCTACCGTCGCAGAGGTTCTGTCTGTCGAAATTTGCATATTCGACCACCAGTGCAGAATGCAAGCTGATCAGCGCCGTGCTGATACACCTACAGTATGGTGTCACACCTGGGCTGACAATCAAACAACGTGCACTCATCGTGAAACCGAGGTTTGAAGCTAGCTCTCGTGTTTCTGAAGTAGTTGATGCCCTCGAAGACTAAAATAGCCCTTTTCAAGGGTTACTACAAACAGACAATGCACAGGAGAATTCAGTCGTCTCTGTGAGCGCAGCGGACACACTAGAGTCAGGCAGGGTTATCGCAAACACTGCTGGGACCATCCGCCCAAGCGTTCGCCAGCTCCAGCGGCTGGTAATCGGAAGCTGTGTCCTCGCCGGATGAGCGGACGGGTGCTCTTCCACTTTGTAGGTAATGTACCAGCCTGCGATTGAAGCATCCAGCCTACAATAGTGTGGCGTGACATCCATGGTTCGACTGCTCCCGATGGTTCGATAAAGCTTATCGCGGTGGCTGTCGGCACTCTCTGTCAAAGATTGCCGGACGACTGCAGGGCCGATGAAAGCTCCCATTTGACTAAATTCAGGGAAGGGATTAAGAGATAGTTCTGTCATAGCTAATGTCAAGGAATTTGTCATTGCGACCGAGTGGTAAGACTGCCAGCTGTGCTGGCAGGGCCATATCTCAGAATTTCGGGGTTCGCACTATTTCGCAAGGCTAGATGATCATTGAGGTTCAAAACTTTAAAGCAGGCTGCGGCCCATGATTGTCACAGTCGAGTATCTGATGGAGTAAAGCGCTCCACTTGTGCTCGGATCGGTAACCCGTTTTAGAATCCCATCTTTAGCCCCTTCAGGCAGGGTGGATCTGATGAGGGGTTCGTACTGTCGCTGCATTTGTCGGCGAGTATCTACTCATAGTACCCAGGTAGTATATTTTTGACCTTGTTGTAGAAGGATCAGTATTGCGTTCGTGCCAAGTCGAGTTTCGAAGTCTTCTTTCGTACTAATTGATTGGCAACCTCAGGGGAAGCGATCTTCTCTCAGCTTGAATGAGAACCATGTTTTGTGGGGAGTAGACTTGACAGAATCAATGGGATGACAAGGTTTTTTCTGCATGGTGGATGCAGGAGGCAGAAACGAGTAATTGCATACCATGAGGATGGCAGCACAATTGCCGATGGCAGATGCAACGTCAGCAGCAGGAAGCACGTGTATAGTGAGTAGTCGGTAATATGACTGGGTAGTTAGTGGAGGTAAGTTAGTTACTGTACCTTAAGTAATACCTGGACTAACAGCACGGAGTGCACCCTGTAGTTTTGTAGTAGCGTTTCACCTGCTTGGTGGAATCGATGATTTACTGTACTGTACCGAGGAGATTTTTTGTATGCATGCCGCGGGGCAACCCTTTCCTTTCCCCATCCGGAATCTGTCTCGAGCGCCACCAGACTTGGCCATTCATTCTCCCTCCCTCCGGGCCCGAAGTTACTAACTTCCACCAATTCCCGCTTAATTGAGGAGACACCACGAGCTCGGCATCTTCAATGTGGATTATGGATTGTGGAGCACTATTCCTTCCCTTCCTCCTCCATCTCCTCCATCACATCGGATTTCACATCCGCCAGGTTTTCTCCCAGAATTGCCCTCGACCACATTTTCAAACTACTCTAGTTGGAGGCTGACGGATTCTCGTTGGAGAACCACTTTGAATAGCCAGCGAATGATTCTCTGCCCGCAAACCCGCAAATTTCAGGTCAGTTCTTGACTATGGGTGAATAGACTTCGGCACCCTGGTTCAAGCTGACGATCTAAACTTGAGCCGGTGATTAATGGCTCACTCGCTACAAGCATTAGATCGATTCCGCCGGCATGTGGAGCAGAATGTGAACGACGGTTCGACGGATCTGCCTGTTGCTGTCCTGTGCACCCGGTGAAACCCCCGGCGATTCTCTCTCCCAGTGGTCCCCCTCCTCGCCATTGTCTGGCCGCTACTACCCCATTGTGGAGTCAGACCCACTGGCTTCATTGGAGGACCTTGACTTGTTTCTTAGCTCTTCTGGGATCGATCTGAAATTGGTTGCCCCAGCCAAAGTCAAAATGTCAAGGTGGGCTGGCTACGGGTAATTCATGGTTGGAGAAAGGGACCAGGACCTGAATCGACGGTAGTTCAAAAGCTGGGAGTGGGTACCTCATTCCTGGCTATATTATATCCCCCGTCGCCCCCCTCATCGAAGCTGTCAACCAGCAATTGGCGTCAATGACTCGTACCCAGTCCGCCATTGCGATAGTTCTTCGCACCACGTTACGTTTTCAGTGATATCAGATCGTGATTATGGCCAATGTGATCAACAACTATCTGCCCGGGGTTGCTGGTGGTTATGCTTGATTTTCAACTGGACGACCGCGTGCTTGAACGTCCCTTCGCTCTATCAAAGCAATTCAGCAACTGAATCCTGCTCGAACCATCATCCGAATCACCTTGTCTTAACATGCGAATTCCACCCGCCAGTGTCCTGGCGACATGGCCCACGCCTAATTATGTCGACCCTGTGACTCGTGGAAATTATGTGCTTATCGTCAGCGTTGTCCTCCTTAGCGTCGCATTTATTGTGACCTGCCTCCGCCTCTATACGCGTTTGAGAATAACGTGCACTTTTGGTTTCGATGATATCCTCATCATCTGGGCCCTTGTGAGTACTAGGTTGCAGAACCCCCAATACCTAGTTGCTAACAATTGTGCGCCAGGCTTTCGCAATAGGAATGTGCGCTGTAACATCTATAGCAACTGAAAACTACGGTTGGACTCGGCACATCCGGGATATTCCACCCTCTTGGTTGCCAACTGTCAACAAGCTCAACCTCGCGTTCCAAATGCTTTTCTCCTTGTCATCTAGTATCACCAAGCTTTCTTTGTTGTGGTTCTGCAAGCGTTTGCTTGGAGCCGGGAGCAAAGGTTTATATTCCTCTTACAACGTTGTGTTGATCATCGGCATGGTCATCGTGGCAATATGCTGTCTTCTGTTTCTCTTCATCTCCATCTTCCAATGCTCGTGAGTTTCCCTCCTAAACCGCTCTGATCACAAGCGCATCTTACCGTGAATTCGTACTGATGAATTAGGCCAATACGTGCATACTGGGAAGTGGCACCCACATACCCCTTCCATTGCCTCAACGACGGTGCTGCTGTATTCTCAGCCAGTGTTGTGAACATTTTCACTGATTTCCTCACTACTGTGCTCCCAATGCCATTGATCTGGAGTCTGAAGATGCCTACTCGACAGCGAGTTGCTGTTATCTCCATCTTTGGATTGGGAATCGTGGTTAATGTTGCTGGCTCCATCCGGACAGTCTACGTTTGGAAGAGCATGGTGGCTTCATATGATACTACTTGGGTGGGCTGGCCTGTCCTTCTCGCTGCTTCAATAGAGATCAGCATGGGTTTGGTATGTTATCACCTCCTCGTGACTGATTCAATCCCGTCTGACCCGTTTTAGATCTGCGCTTCTGCTCCTGCGTTGAGGCCCCTTGTCACCTTCTTTCTGCCCCGTCTTCTCCAGTCCAGTCGCCGTTATGCCTCGTCTTATGGCCCCAAGAGCCTTCCACGAAAGGGATGGTCCTCGAGTGGTCCTACCAAAGAATCAAGAATTGAAGATCGGCAATATGGCTATCAAGGTAACACCAATGCCGATCGGTTCGAGGTTCTGCGCACGGTGGAGATGGAGACATGGTCTGAGATCAAGAAGCCTGGGCATGCCGACAGCAATCAGCCCTCGTCAATTTCGAACCATATGCGGGTTGCAACACCTACGCATCATGTGGAATTGAAGAACCACGGTGTGGTCTACACGTCGCCTGGTAGCGACAAATCAACTGCCTCCCTTACTCGAGACTTAAACTCGAACACCGAACGGTCGATGACTGAACGGTCGACGACTGACGATAAGAACTTCTTCTAGTTCTTCCTTCGATTCGGTCAATTGTCTTATCATGTCTTCATACAACAGACTCTCGTCATCACGACGATAATGCTTAACGATGGTAATCGTGTTCAAAACATGTACGCATTACGTCTACGTGCAGCGCTGTGTACTTCTGGCAAAATTCATTCCATTTCTTTTTCTGTATACAACGACTCAAATCTACATTCTGTGTGTAAATTTATCTATAACACTCATATTGTGCGCTCGCAGTGATGAAGCGACTCCAGTCCCAAATCGAACGATGTCTATTCAACTTACTTGCAGCTGGCGAAGTACTAGAAGTGGGTCGATGGAGCAGCTCCGCGATCGGATCCCACACTCCCTCTCCACTCTGACTCGAGTTCAGCTTGGATGCCAGATTGGCCTGACCGGGCCGGCATCGCGTAGACTACCTTCTTCGGGCTAGTTAAATGACCCATGCAGGCTTCACTAAATGCGGGCATACTAATGCAGGCACCAACTATGCTTACGTGTTTCACTTAGCAACCCTACTTCTCAAATCTCCGCGTCCCTCTTCGCTCCGATCCTTTACTGTCGCGTGTCACAGGAACTTCGAGTAGTAGACAATCCTATTGTATTAAAGCCCGGTCTTGGTATCGCAGTCTAGCACATACTAGCAGGGGTGTATGCAGGTGTGAAACTTAAGTGGATGGCTGTCAAGGAAAGAACAATCTAGACTTCCTCGTGGACTCCGATACAATAGATTGATCCTCCGTACTCCAGGGGTCTATATTGTTCAATCAGCAAACCTATGAATCACTATATCCTCCAGCTAGCTTAATTCTTCAGAGTTTCGTACCCTAATACACCAATGTTATGTAACTGCCATTGTAACTCTGATTCCTCCTGACTACTGACTATTTATTTTCAGCCCGACGCACTGCCATCTCTTATCCGACCGGAGATTACTGCTTGGTCAAATTGGCGGGAGGACAGCGTCTTCGAAGCGTGGTCAAGGCCATCATCCCGTCGGATACTAGCCTAGTGACGTCCACCCGTAGGCCTGGGGAATCAAATCACCCACCCTGTTTTCTCGCCCACCGAGTCTGTCTGTCGACCGCTCTCTTTCCTTGCCCCTCCATATGCCTCAGGCCCCGTTCTCGCAGTTCGGAAAAGAAGTTGAAGGCAGCGTCGAACGTAACAGGAGATGTCCAGCCATCTCGTTTCACAAGACCTTCTATACTGTCGAAGAACTCCTGGACCTCATTCCAGCCCTCGGCATCGACGGCGTGGCTATCCTTGCGTGAAGTGATAGGGACATTCGCCTTGGATGCCAAGTTCTGGCCAATGATTGAGATTAAAGATCAGATACCGTCCGAAAGGGAAAGATGAGACTGAATTAATTAGATAGCTACCTTTCAAGGCTGATGAGTGCCTCACGAAACGAGACTATGTCATCACCCCATGTGTTTCCGGCCAATTCGACCGGTAGACGCCTTGTCTTCCCATGGTCTAGATGGAACGCTTGGGCAAGAAGAGGGTTCCGCTCTTTGATCTCCAGCAAGCAAAGCTGGTATAGCGTCGATTTGAAGATTTTTTTGCTTGATCTCCGCTTGCTGCTCTGGGTCCACATCGTCGAAATTGCCGGGACGCTGAAGTAGAATGCTGCCTGGGTAGTCCACGATCGGGGAGGGTTGGGATTGAAGAGAGAGCGGCCCGGCCCACGAGCCTTGCCAGTCGATGACAGCCGTGATACGGCCATCATCAACAAACAGATTCGATGAATGAAGGTCTCCGTGCCACAACGTAGGGCGAGTGAGAACGGGGTCAATGTCCATCAGAGCAGGAGCCACTTGGAGATACTTCTCCAACAGCTGCAGATGTGCCTGTGGGCTATTTCGGACTGGGGAAATGAGAGTAGCTTCGCTTGGTGGTTTCGAGATAGCAAACCGTTTGATCCACTCCTGTTCACGCCGGCCAACACTTAGCGCATATTCTTGGGGCGTTCGCCCTGACAAAGAAATCAGTACAAGAATCAATTTGAAACAGCGATGTGGAAATACTTACAAGGACCCCGCGGGATCTGCATCGACGAGCGTTTCTTCTTTTAGAAGCTTTGATCAATGGTGGGCTCAATGTTGAATTTCTTGTACACACTCTCTTTCAGTTCGGAGGAAGCACCGTGGGTGAGCAGCGCCGGAACTGCTCTTTCCACTGCATCGCTCGCGAGATATATACTACCAAGGCTGACGAGATGATCAGATTTCACACACCCATTTATCATGTAAACGGATTCACATATTGAGAGAACGACACCGCAAGCATCTTTGACTCGATGGTCACTATCTCCCTCATGATGGAGAGTTTTTTATCCGGATTCAGCTGATCCCAGATGACTCCAAGCTGTGTGCCAGATGCTTCTTCCATAATGATGTATTCAGAGCCAACGGCGTTCTTTGACGTGGCACTCCAATCAAGGACTCGAGGCACGGGAATCTGAAGGAAATCTCGGGCCTGGGATTAAGCATGAACTGGCCGCCCTTGCGGTTGACTTGGTTTTTAAGGTGAACTTAGAAGCTCCATGGTAGCGACTTCGGATGCAGTTGTATAGAACGCTGGGCCGGCATTTAGGTTTGGTATCCGGGCAAGCACTTCTTGCCATCATTCATGATCAAAACGGAAGACCTTATGATATCCTCCTTCGGCCAACTTCGTTATGGAGATGCAGCTGTCTGATCGAACGGCTTTAGCCGCGAGGCTTTGAAGTACAGCAACATCAAAGACCTTATACCTGTCCCGGAGCTGCTGTTCTTCATGCCACAACCACCGTCCACTCGTATAATGGAAGAAGTGCCCGTGATCAGCATCGGATATTGTCGTTTGCTCGGAGAGGCTCGTGAACGTGCGGATAATGATGCGAAACGGAAGTGTTGTAGTCGGTGATTGTGACCGCAGGGGTGCTGAAAAGAAGGCAGACGTTCGGGGTTGAAAACAACACGCCGAACAGTTTCTTCGGTTTAGAAAAGTCGAAAGTACACAACCCATGTCAATGGGATCGTATGCGTCGGAAAATCTGGGTGGTGGGAGCTCTGCAGTCCAAAAGCGCAATTAGAAGCTTATCTGGGTGCAATGTTATTGACGAGCATGTACTTCAAGCCCGACCGCAGCAGGAGATATCTCCGCGCTATGCGGGCCGGCTTTTGGGTCTCATTCAAGCCCACGCAAAATTGTCGCCGCTAATTGCCATCCAAGTAAGCTCCGGTAACGAAGCTTTGGACTCGAGTATGCAGCCCGTGCCCATAATGTCTTATGGCAGTATAAAGCCCGCATACTCGTCGAAACCGTTACTGCTTCACTTGTGAGGGAACATTCCTTATCTTGCCTGCCAAGCCGACCGATAAGAATGATCTGGGGAACTGGAAGCTGTCTCCAACTTCCACATCGTAGGCTCAGCTGCTGTTTCTCACCGCTGCAATTGTGAAGCCCTGTTGCAAATGGAAAGTCGTTCCGGGAGGAACACAGTCCGGGCAGCAATCGGTCCGAATGACGAGGAAATGGATAATTGTTGCTACTAATAGTCGAGTGATCAGGACTGATTGTGAGTCTCCATTTTATCGGCGCCTCTGCTGGATCGCCGAGCACGGGCATATCCTGGGTGGTGATTGGTGCAAATCGCCGAGGAGAGCTCTTTGGCGCGGGGCAGCTTCCGCATGAGCTGCTGCTCCCTCCGCACCGCGTGTCTGCTATTTAAACCAGGCGCGCCGCCAAATTTTGGAGGGGAGTTTTTGTTCTTTATTTCCAATTGTCAATCAATCTTCTTGACTGTCTATTGCAGCTTCATCTTCAATCTTTTCTGCTGATCGATTGTCGACTATCTGGCTGGTTGAGATCGATCTATCCTACTATTCTCCCCTCAATCCCTTATCTGTCGTCATCGCGTTATCATCCCTCTCCACTCCGCTTCTTTGTCCTGGTTGTGCCTGGCACAAGGGATAATTATTCTACTCTTCCACCGAAACCACCCACCAAACAATCTCCCTGTATATTCACAATGGCAGCTGTCTTCCGCTCCAGCCTCAAGCTTCGTACGGCGACTCGCCTTTCGGCAGTCCGCCCCCTCAGCACCACTGCCCACTTGCGGGCTGCTGAGAAGCCATTCTTCCCCGATGAGCCCACGGCTCCCAAGTTGGCCACCGCCATTCCCGGCCCCAACAACAAGGCTGCTGCTCAAAAGCTGGATCAGGTCTTTGACGTGCGCAGCCTGAACATGTTGGCTGACTACTACAAGTCTACTGGAAACTAGTATGCCTTTTGAGCCCCTCCAGGCTATCACTTTGAATCCATGAGTTAGTAGCTAATTATCGACCGCAGCATCGCCGATACTGACGGAAACCTTCTCCTTGATGTGTAAGCTACCATACTTCCTTTGATCCTTAACCTACCATCAATATATTGATTCGCATCTAACGCGGTTCTCGGCGACAGCTACGCCCAGATTGCCTCCATCCCTGTTGGTTACAATAACCCTCACCTCCGCAAAGTGGCCGAGTCTCCCGAGATGGTCAATGCCTTGATCAACAGACCCGCACTGGGTAACTTTCCTTCTCACGACTGGGCCGACATCTTGAACACGGGCATTCTCAAGGTTGCTCCCAAGGGTCTCAATCAGGTCTTCACTGCCTTGGCTGGTTCCGATGCCAACGAGACTGCTTACAAGGCGGCTTTCATGTACTACCGTCAGCGCGAGCGTGGCGGCGCCGAGAAGGAGTTCACCGAGGAGGAGCTGCAGACTACCATGAACAACCAGTCCCCGGGTTCCCCTCAGCTGTCGATCATGTCCTTCAAGTCTGCCTTCCACGGCCGTCTCTTCGGTAGTCTGTCTACTACCCGCAGCAAGCCTATCCACAAGCTTGATATTCCTGCCTTTGACTGGCCCCAGGCTCCCTTCCCCTCGCTCAAGTACCCCTTGGAGGAGCATGCCGCGGAGAATGCCCAGGAGGAGCAGCGCTGCTTGCAGGAGGTTGAGCGCCTGATTAAGGAGTTCCACAACCCTGTGGCAGCTGTTGTGGTTGAGCCTATCCAGTCGGAGGGTGGTGACAACCACGCCTCTCCTGCTTTCTTCCAGGGTCTCCGCGACATCACCAAGCGCCACAATGTCCTGTTCATCGTTGATGAGGTGCAGACCGGTGTGGGCGCTACTGGAAAGTTCTGGGCCCATGACCACTGGAACCTGACGACTCCCCCCGATATTGTGACTTTCTCCAAGAAGGCCCAAACTGCCGGATACTACTACGGGAACCCCGCTCTGCGCCCCAACAAGCCTTACCGTCAGTTCAACACCTGGATGGGTGACCCGGCCCGTGCCCTCATCTTCCGCGGTATTACCGAGGAGATTGAGCGCCTGAACCTGGTGGAGAACACTGCCATCACTGGTGACTACCTGTTCGCCGGTCTCGAGCGTCTTGCTAAGCAGTACCCCGAGCACTTGCAGAACCTCCGTGGCAAGGGCCAGGGTACCTTCATTGCCTGGGACTCTCCCAAGCGTGATGAATTCTTGGCTAAGGCCAAGAACGTCGGTGTCAACATTGGAGGAAGCGGCCAGAGCGCCGTTCGCCTGAGGCCCATGTTGATCTTCCAGAAGCACCATGGTAAGTCAATCGGTATCACTTGACAGGAGTAAGATGGCCGGAGGCTAACATTGTGTGCAGCTGATATCCTCTTGGAGAGCGTTGAGAAGATCATCAAGCAGCTGTAAAGCGGCTTGATTGCCTACCAACATTTCTTCTTTATCTGGGACATTTGTGATTGAAATCTGGCGTTCAGTGGTACATCGGGCGGGTCGGCAATTGATTGGGTTCATTTCTTGCGTTCTACTTGAGCCAAATTCAGCAGCGTATGAGTACGATGAGTTGATGCCTTGTATTTATGTTAGCATCGAGAAATAGCAACTGGATGCCATCAGGAAGGCAACATTGAACATTCATCTAATCGGGTATCGAGCATTGTTTGGGGCTGATCTTCTGAACCTTTCTGAAAGCTCGTCTTTGAAAAAATAAGAATAGACGAGCAACCCCGGCGCAGTAAAAAGAAAACCAAGGGGCAAGCAACCATGTTTCCCGGAATCGCATATAGTACGAGAGAACAACCTAACCAAAACTCCAGTGTTGTGCAACCGCGCAAGGAACACAAACAAAAAAAAAGCCACCTCCCCTTCCACCCAGAATTTCTAGGCCGCGCGGCCTTCATCCTTCAGCAAATATCGAAACGAGTGGCCCCGTTCCTACGCCTCCTCTTCACCAGTACTACCATCCCTCCTATTAAAAAAACACAGTCAGTAAGCTTCTTCCTCTGCTTCTGCTGCTGCCAGGACGTGCCCCAGAAACACAAGATGGAGGGACTGCATTGCTCAACATACGGAATGTACTTGATCCCCGAGTCCTCCAAGCTGGAAATAATCTCATCCGGAAGCTGCGAAAGGTTTAGTCCATAGACCACACCGGTGGTATGGGCCAGGCCCATATGCGCCTTAACTCACCGAACCGGTCACCTTGACGGCGTATGTCCCGGGGACATAGCTATCCAGCCGCTGCCACCGAGCCACCCAGCTGGTCGTGGGATCCCGGAGTGTCAGCAGGCCCTCGAAGACCTGGGATGTGCATTCTTGGATGGCGTCGTTGTTGCCGCGGAGGCCGAGGACGTTGTCGCAGTTGGGGCAGCCTTCGCGCATGAATTTCTGTAGGCAATCGCAAAGAAAGGATATGTTAGTTTGGGGCCCATGTGCGAGGATGTGGCGTGGGAGGCAGTATGGATTGGAATGGGTTGTGGTGTGGTGGTGAAGCTGGTTTGAACGTTGGGGTTTTTGACTCACGCTGTGGAGTTGGACGAGAGAGCAGACCATGCAAGCGCGGAGAGTGCGCTGCTGGCTGGGCGCGACGTAGTAGGACATTTTCTTCGGTTGAAAGTTATACGGTTGGTAGGTTGGTTGGTTTGGAGGTTGAGGAGGTCAACGGAGTGTCGCTGAGCTGGACTCCGGCCAGAGGTGCGTGCCCTTATGTGTGTTTTTTTCGTTTCTTTGTTGCGGGTGGAATGCTGGGCTGGATCGAAGGCTGGTACGCTGTGGAGGGAACTGCGACGGGGTTGAATGCTTTGCTGGGGGGGAACAATAGGATTGATAGAGCAAAATGAATGGCGATAATGAATGAATTCAAGGTTTAGTGAAAGGTCCGGTGGTGGTCGCAGGTTCTCGAATCGGACCGGGAGAGTTGCCAAGACCGGAGAAAACGGGCGGGCTTCAAATAAATCATCGGAAGTGCTTCATGGCGGCTGTTTGATTGATTGATTGATTGATTGATTGATTGATTAACTGGCCGTTCACAGCTTTGCCAGAGATCAAAGATCTTTTATCAGTTGAGTTCTCTTACATTGTTATCAACTTGGGCACTGACCGTGTGTCATTACTGTCCCCTTTGGTGTCGGGCTCACTGCATCATCATCATCATCGTCGCCTCTCTCGTTCTCTCTCGCTCTCTTCAATTCTCCCCGCCTCTTTTCCTTACAATTACTTTGTTCCCGCGTGCTCACCTGCCGAAAACCTCCCCCTTGCCATCCACCTCATTTTTACCAGGCCACTTGCTATCCACACTCTCCTCTCACTTTATCAACACCTTATTATCATTCCGATGGCGTCCTCCGATCTTGAGGCTGCCACTGCGCTGAAGGCGCAGGGGAACAAGGCGTTCGCGCAACATGAATGGCCCGCTGCCATCGACTTCTATACACAGGCGATAGAGAAGTACGACAAGGAACCCACCTTCTTCAGCAACAGAGCTCAGGTATGTCGCGCTGCTGTCCCCAACAGTCTCGCCAGTTTCTCCCCGATCTCCCTCTCTAATGTGGCGGTTTCCTGTATACTGATATTTTGGCTGGGTGGCGTTCGGGAGATCTAGGCGCATATCAAGCTTGAAGCGTACGGATTCGCGATTGCAGATGCCACCAAGGCACTGGAGCTCGACCCCAACTTCATCAAGGTTTGTTCAACGTCCTGAATGCAGTAAAGCGCCTGCGCGTGGTCTATATATTCTGACCAACGCCCCATCACTTAGGCATACTGGAGACGAGCCCTTGCGAACAGCGCCATTCTGCACTACAAGGAAGCCCTCAAGGACTTCAGGGCGGTGGTCAAGCGGGATCCGGGAAACCGCGATGCGAAGCTGAAGCTCGCCGAATGTGAGAAGCTGGTCCGCCGGCTGGAATTCGAGAAGGCCATCGAAGTCAGCGACCCGCCCTCGGCTTTCGAGAGCCTGGATATCGACTCGATTGCTGTGGATGCTAGCTACGATGGCGTGCGGTTGGAGAAGAACGAGATGACCCAGGAGTTCATCGACGATATGATCGAGCGGTTCAAGAACGGCAAGAAGATTCACCGCAAGTACGTCTTCCAAATAATCAAGGCCGTGAAGGACATCGTCTACGCTGAGCCGACGATGGTGGAGGTCGGCGTCGAGGAGGGCACCCGCTTGACGGTCTGTGGTGATACGCACGGTAGGGACCTAGTGCGCTCTTGTTTTCTGGTTTTCTGGTGAAGACTGATCGTGGGACAGGACAATACTTCGACCTGCTTGAGATCTTCCGGTTGAACGGCTACCCGAGCGAGACGAATGCTTATCTCTTCAACGGTGACTTTGTGGATCGGGGATCGTGGTCGACTGAGATTGCTCTGCTTCTCTACGCGTACAAGTGGCTGAGACCCAACCGCATCTTCTTGAACCGTGGCAACCACGAGACGGACGACATGAACAAGGTGTACGGTTTCGAGGGCGAGTGCAAGGCTAAATACAACGAGACCACCTTCAAGGTCTTCTCGGAGTCCTTCTCCGCTCTGCCCTTGGCCACGTTGATCGGTAACAAGTACCTTGTTCTCCACGGTGGTCTCTTCTCCGACGACAACACTACCCTCGATGATATCCGCAAGTTGAACCGCCACAACCAGCGCCAGCCCGGCCAGCAGGGGTTGATGATGGAGATGCTCTGGACCGACCCGCAGACCCAACCTGGTCGTGGACCCAGCAAGCGCGGTGTTGGTCTTCAATTCGGACCCGACGTCACCAAGCGCTTCTGTGAGAAGAACGGACTGGAGGCGATCATCCGATCGCACGAGGTCCGCATGGAGGGTTACGAGGTTGAGCATGATGGTCGCTGCATCACGGTGTTCTCGGCGCCCAAGTACTGCGATTCCACCGAGAACAAGGGCGCTTTCATCAAGATTGGGCCTGAGCTCAAGCTTGAGTACCAGGTCTTCGAGGCAGTTCCCCACCCTGACATCAAGCCGATGGTAAGTCCTGCTGACCCCAACAAAGACAAGTACACAGACGCTAAAACGCTTTGCAGGCCTACGCACAAAGCTCCCTCATGTCCATGATGTGAGCCCCATTCTGACTTGGAATGATGAACACAGGGAAAGCCTCGCGGCTTGGAGGCGAATTTCCGAATACATAGACGAGGATTCGGATGGATTGCCTCAGGACCCACAGTACGAGGGCGACGTATCTATTGAATGATTTTTGATTGATGACGACCTTGAGGACCATTTTGTTTTGCATAGCGGATTAAATCTATCGTTCTGGATCTGAGGGGTGTTTTCTTTTCTCTCTTCTATCTGTTCGTGCTCTTCTTTATTCTTTCTCATCTTCATTGCTATCTCGCTTCTTGCCCGACATGTGCAGGCAGGTCTGAGTGGTGTTGGATTGGCGGCTGTCGTGCGGAATTGCCTTTTATCTGCATGTGCATTGTGCTTGTTTGTTGTTTCATTGCTTTGCTTTGGATGGTTGATGGTTATAGCAAATGTCCCTCTCTTTCCTTCTAGACCGACGAATAGACCGCAGCGCAATTAAATTAGAGAATAACTGACTGACTGACTGACTGACTGACTGACTGACTGATTGATAATGGTTTGGCTGCGGGGCGGAGGGATCTCCGAGCGCGGCAACCCCGCGATTCTTCAAGGTTCAACCAAGTCGCGGGCTTCCCCTCCATCATTCTTCCTTTCTTCAGACACCATCTCCTCTTCTTTCTTTTGTTGATTGAGAATCTTCATTTTTCTTATACTAATATTACACAATGGAGTACGACCCCAAAACCCGTAAGTCCCTCATTTGATTCTCTTAAACCAACCAGTATTTAACTGACCCCGCCATTTCCTCTCCACCAGCGCAGTATCTCACTTCCGATCAGTTCAGCTTTGCCTCCGTCTCGGCTCGTGAGCGATGGCCGGTCATCCTGGTACGTCTGTCCCTGATAGATCACTGGCATGTAATGCTGACAACAATGATATAACGCAGACAGGCGCCATTGATGACCTGCACCGCACCGTTAGCGAGACAACCGATGAGGAGAAGCGTCGGGAAGGAAAGGAAATCACCGAGAAGCTCGCAGCATTCAAGTATGAGCTGCAGCATAACAGACAATTGACGTGAGACTTTTACCTGTACAACGCCGGTGCCAACCCATCTAACATGGCCATGCCGCCGACAGCCCCCTTCCCGACGACGGCCAACCCGATATCGCAGACTACAATAAGGAGCTCGAAGAACGAGGGAACCCGGCGTGGCACGATGTCTCGTGGTTATACTCAGAATGCTACCTCTGTGCGTAACATATTGAACTCGGGGGGCTTGGGCAATTGGCGCTGACGACACAATCAGACAGACGGTTGAGCACCCTTTTCTCGCTCTCTAAACACTGGAAGGGCTATGACGTGTTCGCCCGGCAGAAGCTCTCGACCTTCAAGTCATCCCGTCCTGCTGTTCTCGAACTGGCGGCCCGATACAAGGAGCTGGCCACGGAAGCCGAGAAGGGCGGCAACGAGGGCCGCAGCGCGGAGCAGGTCGAGCAGGCGGAGCGGGTGCTTTTCTCGGAGATGTGCGAGATCTGCCTGTGGGGCAATGCCACCGACCTCTCCCTCCTGACCTCGCTCACCTACGAGGACATCCAGAAGCTGCAGGGCTCCAAGGCCCGCAAGGCCGCCGAGGAAAACATCCTCGTCAACGACCTCGACGCCGCCTTCGACGTGCTGCAGCGGGCCCGGCGCGAGCGCAAAACCCAGGAACGGCGCGTGGACATCGTCCTCGACAACTCCGGCTTCGAGCTGTTCGTCGACCTCATCCTCGCTGGCTACCTGCTCTCCGCGGGGCTGGCCACGACCGTCGTCCTCCACCCGAAGGTGATCCCGTGGTTCGTGTCCGACGTCACCCCGCCGGACTTCATGGCCCTCATCAACGCCCTCGCCGACGCCCAGGGCTTCTTCACCGCCGCCGACGAGTCCGGCCGCACGCACGACCCGCTGTCCCAGAAGGAGCTCTCCGAGGTGACTTTCTTGTTCGACCACTGGAGCCACCTCCACGCCGAGGGCAAGCTCATCATCCGTCCGCACGCCTTCTGGACCCTTCCCGGCGGATACTGGCGCATGCCGTACCTCGCCCCGGATCTCTACGAGGATCTCAAGCAGAGTGAACTCGTTCTCTTCAAGGGTGATCTCAACTACCGCAAGTTGACCAATGATGTGAGTTTCTGCTTCCAGACAAACAAGAGCATCGAGTAAATCTAACATCCCTCGAAAGTCCACCTGGGACCCAACCACCCCCTTCACCACCGCCATCGGGCCCCTCGGCCGCCCCGACTCCGGCATCCGCGTCATGGCCTTCCGGACCTGCAAGGCCGACGTCGTGGTCGGTCTCCCTGCCGGCGTGGACGAGAAGCTCCGCGCCCTGCCTGACGGCGGCGGCGCCGAGGCCCGCAAATGGGCCTGGAGCGGTAAGTGGGCTGTTGTGTCGTTTAGTGATGGCAAGCAAGGCTCGAAGTAAGAATTCAGATCATCTTTCTGCGACATGTAGATCAATGCGAGGGATGGATGGATAGATCAATAAATTAGATAGACGCTACAGTTTTTCGAAATGTGGATGGACCGGACCAGTATATATCTCGCTCTGCCAACCTAATATTAAAGACAGATGGGAGGAGTACCCTCGAGTTTAGTCATGCAAGTTGATAAGATGCTAATACGTGGAGAGAATGTTGACAATGGTTGTTGATATGTAAGTCATCAACAGTGAGTGCTGGATTGTTTGATTCGGGGTATAGTGATGTCAATAGAAGAGAAAAGGCATAGGAGGGTGTGTGTAGGAGTAGACCCATCCGAGAGGAAGATTGAGAAACCAAAGATTACATCGCACATACAGTCAGTTGGGACAGGCGGAGCTACATATTGTTATGTAGCTCCCCGAGCGAGTCCCTCTTGATACATAACAACAAACACATGGGAAAAAGAATGCTATGGGTGACCAAAAACAGAACACGGGATAGTAGAAAGGAAGAGACGAGAGCGAAAGCACGTGACAAGTTAAGACAAGACAAGACAAGCTGTAGCAGCAAACAAAGCTAATGTGATCTCTAAACCAGATTCCCCCCCAGTAGCGCCCTTGACAATGGTATATTTTCCTTCACCCTGATTGAACCAGATCGAACATAGAAGATTAGAACAGAAAGGAAAAGAAAGCAAGAAGGACAGAGCAAGTAGGAGTTAAAAGATTTTAGATCTCGTGCTGGTATCCGGCCACGACCGACGGAAAAAAGAAAGGGCGCTGGCGGCGTGGCAGGTTATGAGGTTCGTCATTATGATGTTATGATGTTTCTCGTTCTAGGCTTCGAGTACCGACAACGTTGGGTTGTTGTACGTTCGAATATTCTCCTTGCCTTGCTCTTTGGGTTTGCGGGTTTCATCCTTGCGCTGCTTGAGGCGCGCCTGGGCCGAGAGTTTGCGGTCGAGCGGGATGGAGTCCCTTTGCACGGCGGCTTGGCTAGGTTTGCGTTTGGAGGTGCGGTCGAGGGGATATGAGTGTGATTCTGATACGCCGGAGACGGCATCGAGGCCGTATTTGGAGGGGCGGTGGGAGCGGAGACGGTCGTTGGTGGTGTTAGTGGTGCGGATTTGATGGCTGTCGTCAAGATTTTGGGCGAGATGGTGGGCGAGAGAGGTGATGGTGGATTTGCTGGGGAGTGGATGGGTGCTCCGGTAGCTGTTGGTGTCGTAATTGTGCTTTGGGTGTGAAAGTGTAGGCTCGACAGACGGGTACTCTGGAGGTGAGGATGGAGGGCCGGCGGCTACATCGCCGTGGTGATAGCGGGAGCGGGGGCCAGGGAGAGTCTCCCCTCCTAGAAATGCCAGTTGGTCTTCGTCGCTGATCCCCATCGCTCTCATGGCGCGTTTCAGGTCGAGATCACCTGCCGTATACCTTGAAGACGGGTATGAGCGTCGCTCTTTGGCTCGCGGGCTCGGGCTTGGTGGCTCGTCGAGCTCGATTGTCTCCTCCAGCGGTTCTTTTTCGGGGCTAGCTTGCACGCCGAAATCGTAAACGTGAACCCCAGTGTGGTCTTTTCGAGGACTTTCAGAGCGACGAGCGCGGCCTTGCAGCTGTGGCAGACGTTCGATGGCTGTGAGCTTGATTCTGAGCTGGTCAACCTGCTCCTGCATCCGGCGGCGCTCCTCACTGAAAGACGCTTTGAGGCTCTCCTCGTGTTGGCGGTGCTGTTGAGAAATTGACTTCAAGCGGTCTCGATATTCCTGAATTCGCGATTCCAGTTTGACTTCGCGCTGCTTCAGTTTCGCTTCCTTCTCTTTGCGACGCCCCTCGTACTTGCTCATCTCCTGCTTCACACGGGCGAGCGTCTGCTTGAGTGACGCGTTCTCCTTCTGCAACTCTGAAGCCTTCTGCTCCGAGATGCGCGCCAAATCCTTCAGCTTATTGAAATCTTCTTGCTGACGCTTCATTTCCTCGATCTTGGCGTTCGCTTGATCCAGAGCCTGCTGGACCTTGTGGACGCTATCGGTCTTCGGCTCGGAAGGACTGGTAATCCCCGAAGTATCAGCTATCTCACTAGTCTCCTGCCCCACGACTCCATGACGTTCCAATGTTTTCCGCAGTGAGTTGACTCGATGTTTGTACTGCAACGCTAACGCTGTTTGCTTCGTGAGTTCCTGCACTAATTTCTCCTTGTCCGTGTTGGTGCTCTCTCCGACCATGGTTGAGGCCAGATGGGTGACATGGCGTTCCATCTCCGCGACCTTGATCTCCTCCTCTCTCAGCTTCTCGGCCAACCGAGAAGCCTCCTCATCCTTCTTCTTAGCGTATGTTTTCGCCGCCGAGCGATACTGAATCAACTTCTTAATCTCCCAGGTGGTCTTATTCCGGTAATTGTCGTACTCCGCCTTCCAGTACTTCCCAGACTGTGATCGCGGTTCGTCAAGGTTGATGGTGTCGTCGTTGTCATCCTCTTCCGGTTGCGACATGTTGAGTTGTGTCTCGGATGACGAGGTAGAGTCAACAAAAACGTCAACGCCCTTAGCGGGCTTGTCGCGTGAATCCATCAAAGCTTGGGTAAGCTTGCTTCTTGGTTTTGATGCAGACGAGCCGGAAGACCATTGGCTGCTGAAATTATTGGCGAGACTGGCTGGTGTCTTGATGTATTTCGCAGATAAATCGTCACGTTGGCGCTCGTTATCCACCACACTTTCACCAAAAGATACTGTCTTTCGTCGGTTGGAGGCAGTTCCGGGTGTCACGAGGATGCTTTTAGTGGGAGAGGCCATCGCGTTCACAGCTAGATCAAGGTCGGCTCTGGTGGCGCGAGGGACATCTCTTGCGTTCTGCGTAGGTTTCAAAACAACATTATCGGCGAGTCGGTGATTGGTTGCAGCGGTCTTTGTTTTGGCTGCGCGGTTGCCGGTGTCTTCGTTATCGTTGTCGGCAGCAGGAGTACCAAACAAGGCACTCTTGAAGGCGCGAATCGCAAACACGGGAGCGGGCGTTTCTGGTGGCTCGAGAACCTTGGAATTGTCTAGGTCTTCTAAGACAATGAAACAGGGAAGGGAGGGAACAAGTCAGCCCGCGGAGACCGCGCTTTGCATATAGTCAGGTGAAAATGGCTAGCATTATTGGGCCGTGAGGGTTTTTGGGGTTGGGGGGAGGGGGGGAAAGAGGGCGGCGCGCGCGTGCACCGGCGCAAGGCGGGCAGCGGTAGTATAACTAGAAGTAGGAGGGAGTATAAGACAGAACTTACCTGCGACTTGCTCTTCCTGGCCTGTGATCCACCCCAACATGTCGAATGCAGAATCATAAGCGAAGAAAACTCTGATCTCTGGCAGTAAAGGAATTAAATGAGCAGGCTGGAGAAGAATTGCATGACAACCGCGACAATCATTGGCGATAAAGAGGCAGAGAGGCAAGTGGGAGGGGCGCGACCGGCAGGGGGATTGACGTGGAACGCTGTGCTTTGTTTACGCTTTGGTTTTAGCTCGCAGTCTTTCCCCCAGCACCCACTGCGCTAGAGGCCCAAAGGCGGTCAGCGGAAAAATGACGGGGCGATCCACAGTCGGGCATTACTTACCGCCTTTCCACCCTTTCCGCCTTTGTGCAGGCAGTGAAGTGGTGGTGTGTTGTGTGGTGTGTGGTGTGTTCAGGGTCCGTGTGGTTACCGCTCTTTGGCCTGCCTGTCTTTCTTTTCCTATTTCCTACACTTACATTTCTCTCCTTCTCCTCCCGCCCTTCCCACCCTCACCTCTTCCACCTCCCATACTTTATACTTCCTCCCCCTCTTTTCCTATCATTCTATTTTATTCTCCGAATATGTGCTTTTCTGAGCTGTAGAGGGCTGCAGCTTCGGCTGCATCTTTGTCACTATTCTCCGTGGCAAAGGCCAATTCTATCTGGGTGCAAACATTAAACTCCACACACCGCCCAACGCCCCGCTATGCCTCACAAACAGAAGAAGAATTTCAACAATGCCCCCAAGATTGGCTCTCCTCGAGCGGAGAAAAAGCAGCTCTCCCCAGATCCCTCTGCTTTTGCCGCACCCATAGTCGCCCCCACCAATTACCAGGAGATCCACCAAAACGAGGTGGAAGCCCTGCGCTCCATCTACGGCGATGATTTCGAAGAAGTTGCGCACCGGCGCTCCGCCTGGCAGGTATGCTCGACAACACTTCAGCGGAATGCTTGACGAGAGAGAACAAACTGACTCGCGTCAATTCAGCAATCGTCCGAGCTTGCTTTTAAGCTTCATCTCCGAGCCTCGTCCAACCCCGATGTACATTTAGAGTTGCTGGTGGAGCTACCGACCACCTACCCAAAGACCGTTCCGAATCTTTCCCTCGAGAATCTAGACGACTTGCGCCAGGGGGCTCGCTCAAGAGTCCAAGATATTATCCGCAGCAAACCCAAGACCCTTCTGGGCTCTGAGATGATCTATGAGCTGGCCGTGTCCATCCAGGATGTCCTCGAAGATGTGGCAGAGGCGCAAGCGCAAGACAAGGATCTTCCTAGTCTTGAAGAGGAACGCAGGGAGCAGGAGGCCGCTGCCAATCAACGAGCCGAGCTAGAACGACAGGAAGAAATCCGCAAACAGGAGGCAGCCACCGCAGAGGAAGAACGTGCACTGCAGCAGCTGCTCGAAGACAGGCTGAGGGAGCGGACAAAGCTGTCGCGTCGCAAGAGTCGCACGCCTGGCTTAGACGCCAATGGAGACTCGGATGGCGTGCAGCAATCCGCCGGTGCTATCACCTTCGATCCGCCCCTCGTCGTGACAGAGCCGGGTCAGGATCCGCTGTTCTTCAGAGCCGTATCCGGAAAGTCACTCCTGAAGAGTCGCCAGTACAAAGAAACATGTACTGTGAGACCTATCGCTTCCGACAACCGAGCTTATGCCCCTCTCCTTGTTTTGAAGGAAATGTCACTCGACCAAAAAGGCGTCGACCCCCTCAAATTCCGGGAAAGAATGCGCTTAAGTGAAGATAAATTGGAAGGTCTAAAAAAGCTTCGACATCCGAACATTCGAGACTTTATTGGATTCAAGATCTCCAGACCTTTAAGCTCGCAAGAGACCATTTGGAAGGTTTCTGCATTGGTCGAATACTCAAATAAGGGGCCTCTTTCGGAATTCTTAGACATGGTTGGAACGGTTCCGGTCGAATTGCTCCGCAGCTGGACTATCCAACTACTGGAGGCTCTGGAATATTATCACCGCAGTGGCTTTGTTCACGGCAATATAAGTTGTGGGCGTGTCTTGCTGTTCAGAACACCCACGGGAGGAACCATTGTCAAACTGCAGGCTAGCATCGAAGAGGCTTTGCCTGTTTCAACGGCAGGGAAACGGTCGCTCGCTATATCCAAGTCGCCATTTTGGATGCCGCCTGAGCTGGCCCATGAGGGAGCTCCACCGACCATGAAAACTGATGTATGGGACTTGGGTATTGTGTTTCTCCAGATGGGATTCGGATTGGATGTCCTCCAGCGGTATACGTCGGCCAATGCGATGATGGGCACTTTAGGTTTAACGTCCCCGCTGCAGGACCTACTACACGAGTTCTTTCGTCCAGACCCCAAGAAGCGGCCCACAGCCTTTCAACTTCAACCGTCTGAGTTCTTCCGCGTCGATGCGCCTTTGATTGCTCGAACAAGTGCTGCAAATTCCATTTCTCTTCCGAGGCGTCCGCGTCTTGATTCTCTTGGAGCACTGCCGGCGTTCTCGCGCTATAACCAGGACTTCGATGAAGCCGGACGACTGGGTAAAGGTGGATTTGGCCAGGTTGTGAAGGCTCGAAATAAGCTTGATGGTCGTTTCTACGCAGTGAAGAAAATATCCCAGAAGTCTACCACTGCGTTGAAAGATACGCTGTCGGAGATCATGCTACTGTCCCGTCTTAACCACCCGTACGTAGTACGCTACTATACCGCGTGGATCGAAGAAGACTATGACTATGTAGATGAAGACGCTCTCTCCTCGACCGATAGCGATGTTTTTGCTAGTCGGGACTCTCGTGCATACGACTACAGCACGGGTGGCTTGGACTTTATCAGCTCCAGCGGCTACCCCAAAATCCAATTTGGCTCAGACAGTGATGATGACGACGATGGCACGCTTTCCCACAGAAGAGGAGGAGACACCTCAGAGACCTCTGAGACCGAAAGTGGTACAGGTCGAGAGTTGAGTCGGATAGGATCAGGTTCGCAGGGCAGACCGGTACATACGACGCTTTATATCCAGATGGAGTACTGTGAGAAACATGTAAGACTTGTCTTCCTTTGCTCCACTTTATGTTTTTTACTACAAGCTAATTACTGCAAGACACTTCGCGATCTGATCCGAAATGGTCTGTACGACGATGTCGATCGGTCCTGGCGCCTGTTCCGGCAGATTCTCGATGGCCTTAGCCACATTCATGGTCATGGCATCATTCACCGCGATCTTAAACCGGACAATATCTTCATTGATGTTGCTAACAATCCACGCATTGGAGATTTTGGCTTGGCTACCAGTGGCCAATTCACAACCGCTGTGCGCTCCTCCACAACGGCTGATTTTGAAGGTGATTTCACTCGGAGCCTGGGCACAACCTACTACGTCGCGCCCGAGATGAAGTCTGGCCTAGCAGAAAACTATAACGAGAAGGTGGATGTAAGTCTAACCATGGACCACAGCAACTAGTCGTCTTTGCTAATGACTGGATGAAGATGTATTCTCTCGGTGTGATCTTTTTCGAGATGTGCCATCCTCTCCCAACGGGCATGGAACGTGACCAGACGTTACGGGCAATAAGAGAACAGCATTTTACGCTGCCATCGACGTTCCAGTATTCTGAGAAGGTGCTTCAAGGCCGGATTATAAGGTCATTATTGAACCATGATCCAAGCCAACGACCTTCGGCTTCAGACCTTTTGCACAGTGGTCAGATCCCTCTCCAAGTGGAAGAAGAGACGTTTCGAAGGGCCATCATGCACTTGCTGTCGGATCCCAATTCTCCTGACTACAAGAAGATTCTTTCTGGAATATTCTCCCAGTCTCCCAAGAAGTACGAAGACATCGCCTGGGACATGGACTCACGCGGCACGCCAGCAGCTCACGAGCTTCTTGTTCGAGGATTGGTCAAAGAAAGATTAACATCGATTTTTCGTCGGCACGGAGCCGTGGAGACAACGAGGCAAATGCTCTTCCCCAGGTCTCAGCACTACAACAACGGCGCTGTGAGATTGCTGGATTCTTCCGGAAATCTGCTTCAGTTGCCATTCGATCTTACTCTGCCCAACGCACGTGCCATCCCGCGACAAGACCCTTCGCTTGAGAAGACATATGCTTTTGGCACTGTGTACAGAGATATGCCTCATGGAGGGGAGCCTAGAACCCACAAAGAGGTTGACTTCGATATTGTGTCGCACAACACTTTGGATTTGGCGCTGAAAGAGGCAGAAGTCATCAAAGTTCTGGATGAGATCATTGACGAATTTCCGCCATTGAGGTCATCTTCCATGTGTTTTCTGGTCAATCACTCCGACCTGCTTCAGCTTATCATGGAGTTCTGCCGGATCACTCCTTCGCAGATTCCTCGCGTAAAGGAAGTGATCAGTAGGCTAAACGTGGGGAAATGGACCATGCAGAAGATTAGGAGCGAGCTTCGGTCGCCCTCCATCGGCGTCGCTTCAACCTCATTGGACGACCTTGCTCGCTTCGACTTTCGAGGTTGGTTTGCCTTCCCTTGTAATTCATATTCATAACTAACGTACGTCAGACTCTCCTAAGCAAACACAAAAGCGATTACGGGCAATCATGGAAGGCACTCGTTTTGCCGAGCGACTGGCGCCGATCTTCGCTCGTATCAACCTGCTAGCTGTTTATTTAAAGGGGTTCGACGTGAAGCGCAAAGTATATGTGAATCCTCTTGGAAGCTTGAATGACAAATTCTTCCGAGGAAGCATTCTGTTCCAGTGCGTCTTTGACAGTAAGCGGCGTGACGTCTTTGCTGCCGGCGGACGGTATGATTCTTTGGTTCAAGAGTTCCGTCCGAAGATGCTGGCAAACCGCTCCCAGACTCACGCTGTAGGATTCAATTTGAGCTGGGATCGCCTAAGCTCAGCAATGCTCGAATATATGGGAACAGGAGTTGCTGCCAAGACATCCGTTAAGCATTCTGAGGCGGAAACCGGGGCATTTTGGAAGACGAGAAGGGTAAGTCCGCAATAATGATTGGCTTCTTCCACCGTGCTAATAGTATACAGTGTGACGTTCTTGTTGCGAGTTTCGACCCCACTGTGCTACGTACAATGGGGATTAAGATCGTCCAGGATATGTGGGCCAACGACATCAGCGCCGAGCTCGCCGTGGATGCTTCGTCTCTGGAGGAACTCCTCAACAAATATAAGGAAGACAGCCATAGCTGGATAGTCATAGCCAAGCAGGACAGCCAGGAGCGTGGCTTCAAAGTAAAGAGTTTTTCTCCCCGAGAAGAGCTCGATATTCGAAGCCCCGAGCTGGTGCCCTGGATCCGCAACGAGATGCGTGCGCGCAACCAACGTGAAGGCACAGCAGAGCCTCAGCGACAGTCTCGCCTGCTAAGCCAAGCCGAAACCAGCACAATCAACGGTGATCGGGCCAGCGATGTGCGCATCCTGATACCGCAGCACCGGAGCAAGAAATCGAACCGCAGGAACATTGTCGAGTCTGGTAGGTTTTTGAATTCTGTCACCCTCACCATCTCGAGTCTAGGTACTGACAACTCGCCAGCCCTTTTCCGATCCCGGGAGGTGGTCGAGGATGCATTGAATGGCCCGGTCGCCGCCATCGATACGCGCGACGATTTGCTCGAAGCGATCAGGAACACTCGTCTTTCCGACCCGGAAAGTTGGCGAGCGGTCATCCAAAACGCCCCGCTGACCGAACGCAAATATCTCAATCAAGTGCACGAGTTGCTGTCTGATCTTGCGAACGAGGCACAGACCGGCGATGGTGCGGAGCTCTATACGAACGCATTTATTTACAATTACCGGACGGGGTCCTGTATATATTACGATCTAGCAAGCGGCTGCTGAGCGTGAAGGGTGGAATGTGGATTGGCGTGAACTTGAATATATGGAATTATGTTTATTTTTGTGATGGCTGGGATGTTACGCCAGATATCTCTACTTCGTCGCATTTCTAGCAAACCGAATTATACCCCGACTTTGAACCTACATTATGACTAAGACAGAGAGACCGATTCTATTAAAAGCGTAAGACAGTACCTAGCTCTGGCGTGTGATTTAAGTGGGGAGGCTCGTTGCCCGCGATCTCCGAAACGGTCCTTCCTACCCTTGCTACGATACCCCAGCTGTGGCATGCTGAACCGTGCCCCTGTCATCTCTTGAGCGCCGCAACAAGCAGGCTCAAACCTACTTGTTGGATCTTGACCGAGACACCGACACTGACACCGCAGCGACAGCCTCAAGCATCAAGTAGATTGCGATCCAGGCCCCTTCAGTCGTTTGATCCAGGTTGACACCTCATCCAGGGACTGGCTTCTCCAGCGGACAGTTCAAGTCCTGAGTTGTCCATTGCCACTGACCCGACCACGCTGTTGGTTGATCAAAGCTCCAATGCAACTTGTTCCTGAATGTAGGCAGAGGAGAGCTCATTCGTTCTCGTCGATGGACTTCGGCAATGGTGCGAGCTTCGACGGCAGAAGGGAGGTTCACTGGTCGTCGGAGGTCGTCTTGCACATGCGCCGATGTCTGTTCCTGCAGGGGAAGGAGGAATGGTGATTGTTCAGACTAGTCGGTTGCCGATAGTAAAAGCGTCATGTACAGTCGAGTATGACGCCATGATTGTTGCTGCCGCCAAGTAACGCAGATATCCATGAAAAGGAAGTGATGAGAACGACAGGAAAGAAATCCTCGGAGAGAGCGAGCGAGCGGGGCGGAGATGCAATCGCAGTCGCCGCGATATCAAATTACATAAGCGGGGGGTCCGTCGCCGCCGCCGCGGCGGGCGTCGCATCGATTTTGAAGATGGGGTTTATTGTTTCCCCCCCCTTCCCCCCCGCAACCAAAAGACCGCTCTGCCTGTCGAGAGAACTTTTGTCCTATCAGGCTTCGCTAGGGATCTATCAGCTTGTTTTCATCCATCTAATCCCCAGAGATTCCCAGCGCGGTTCTCCGGTGCAAACCCGATTTTGTATTATCCATATTAGAGAGAGCAACGAGTCCGCGGGGCTCTTGACCGGCACGATGGTGAACATTACAGAGAAGATTAAGGAGTATGCTCTTCTTGTCCCAGGGACCACCAAATTTAGAGGGATTATTAGTTCTGACGGCATCTTTTGTCTCGTTGCAGGATTGAAGATGAGATGCGCAGGACGCAGAGTAAGTTTAACTGTTTTTTTGCCCGCCGCCGCCGCTGCTCCGATGATAGCCCCGCCATGCCATACCATGATGCCTATACCCATGCTAACCCGAGCAATTAGAGAACAAGGCCACAGGTGGGTGAATTTTTCCCCCCGGATGCATGAAAGAAAGCGATCCTAACATGCTACATGTTAGAGTACCATCTGGGTCTGTTGAAAGGGTAGGTGGCCAGGTCACGTTATTCAATTCCTCTTTCTATCAACATCCCAAACGTTCCCATCCCCGATGACTGACCAACCTTTACAGTAAACTCGCCCGTCTGAGGGCTCAACTCCTGGAACCCACGGGGGGCTCCGGCGGTGGTGGCACGGGGTTCGACGTCAGCAAGAGCGGCGATGCGCGCGTCGCGCTTGTCGGCTTCCCCTCCGTCGGTAAATCCACCTTCCTCAGCAAGATCACCAAGACCAAGAGTGAGACCGCCGCGTACGCCTTCACCACGCTCACCGCCATCCCCGGTGTCTTGGAGTACGGCGGCGCGGAAATCCAGATCCTGGATCTGCCCGGTATCATCGAGGGGGCTGCGGAAGGAAAGGGTCGAGGACGGCAGGTCATCTCCGCGGCTAAGGTAGGCAGCAGACTTCCTCCCCCCCCCCTTTTTTTAAAATCCCACTGGTGCAGTTCTTCGAGCATATGGTTGGGATAGATACTGACGATCGTATTTTCGACTATGGTGTATAGACAAGCGACCTGGTCCTGATGGTCCTGGATGCCACGAAACGAGCGGAGCAACGAGCCCTGCTCGAGGCGGAATTGGATGCCGTGGGTATTCGTCTCAACAAGGAACCTCCGTACGTTCTCTAGCGGTCTTGCCTCAGTCCTTTATTTTTGATTTAGATCTAACCCAAACCACAGGAACATCTACCTCAAACAGAAGAAGGCCGGCGGTGTGAAGATCACCTTCCAGACGCCCCCCAAGTACCTCGACGAGAAGATGATCTTCAACGTTCTCCGTGACTACAAGATGCTGAACTGCGAAGTCCTCGTGCGAGACGAATACGGTATGTTCCCATCCCCCGCCCATCTTGTTTAGGCGCCCCTCCCTTTGCCGGCCCACGAAGTACAGTACCCCCCGAAACTAACACCACACCCCACCACAGCGACAATCGACGACTTCATCGACGTGATCATGAAAGACCACCGCAAATACATCAGATGGTATGTATCCCCCTACCCTATCCACCGCTCGCCTTCCCGTCACCGTTCAAGCCCGCCCCAAGGATAATATGATATCATCTAATGAAACGATAGTCTCTACGTCTACAACAAAATCGACGGCGTCAGCCTCGACTTCCTCGACCAACTCGCCCGCGAACCCTACACCGCCGTCATGAGTTGTGAGCTCGACCTCGGCGTCGAAGACGTCGTCGAGCGCATCTGGAAGGAGCTCCGCTTGATTCGCGTCTACACGAAGCGGTACGTTTGGCCCTGGTCCCCTTTCCCCGATTATCAAAATCGTCTTGTCTTCTTTCCCTCTCCTTCTACCACGGCAGCGGGATCTATTTTCTCCCTCGGCAAGGCCATCTGAAGCTAATGTCTGCTATAGGAAAGGAGAGGAGCCTGATTTCTCCGAGGCGCTGATTGTCCGCCACAATTCGACGATCGAAGATGTCTGTGATAGTATCCATCGGACGCTGAAGGAGACGTTCAAGTATGCGATGGTGTGGGGTGCCAGCGCCAGACACATCCCTCAGCGGGTGGGGTTGGGACATGTGGTGTCGGATGAGGACGTGGTTTCGATCGTGGCGAAATAATGACTAAGTCATCTTCAAAGGTTAGAAAATATCAGTTGGTCAAAACCCACTTAATGAAGGGGTTATCAGCATATTGGCGAATTGGCACTTAGAGGGCTATACCCGGTCAGACTGGCACCAGGACATCATCTGCGCTACGACTAATGAGATCAAGTCTACGGAGACGAATGGAAGGACTATGCTTGAAAAGTAAGAAGGAAAATGTATTTACTACATTATACTCAAAATGTACCCAAATTATGAACCGAACCATCTTGACAAAAGAAGAAACCGCATATGATCCAACCGTACCCAAACCATGAACTCCAGTCCCAATTCGACGAATCTCTTAAGCAGCAGCGGCGGCGGCAGCGGCAGCGGCAGCCACGTTCTGCATGCCGATGGTAGGCTGCACACCAACACGCTCCTTGGCCAACAGGTCAACCAAGAGAGGGCTGGGAGCGGTCTCACGGCCAGGCTGGAAAGCCAACTGGCTGTTCTTGTACTTGACCACGCTGTCCAAGTAGATGTCGAAAAGATAGGAGGAGTCCAGAGGACCACCCTTAGCCTCCGGGTGGAACTGAGTGCTGAAGATGGGACGGGTCTTGTGGATCATACCCTCATTGCTAGAGTCGTTCAGGTTGACAAAGTAGGGCTTCCAGTCAGAAGGAAGGGTATCGGCATCCACAGCGTAACCGTGATTCTGACTGGTGATGTGGCAGCGGCCAGTGCTCAGATCCAGGGCAGGGATGTTGTGAGCACGGTTACCATACTTGAGCTTGACGGTACGGGCACCGTTGGCCAAAGCCAGAAGCTGGTGGCCCAAGCAGATACCGAAGATGGGGACCTGGGAGGTTTCCATCAAGCGGCGAAGGTTGTAGACGGTGTCCTGGCAGTGAGTGGGGTCACCGGGACCGTTGGAGATGAAGACACCATCGAAGTGGTGAGCGACCTTGTGGATGGGGTAGTCGAAGGGGAAGACAGTGATGCTGGCTCCACGGCTGACCAAGCTGCGCAGGATGTTCTCCTTGACACCGCAGTCGATGACAGCAACGTGGCATTGGGAGTTGGCGGCACTGACGTGGAAGGGGGCCTTGGTGCTGACCTGGCGAACCAAGTGGATCTGCTCAGGGTCGACGAAAGCCTCATCCTGATCGGCGTCATACTCCTCTCCGACGGTGATACGAGCGAGGGAGGAACCCTGCTCACGGAGGTAGGTGACAATGGCGCGAGTGTCGACACCCGAGATGGCGGGGACCCCCTCGCGGGCACACCACTCGCCCAGACTCTGGACGGCAGTCCAGTGGCTGTACTGCTCGGCGACGTCGGCGACGACGACACCGGCGGCCTGGAGGTTGGGGGACTCGAAGTACTTGAGCAGACCGTGCTCATCCCGCTCGGTGGAAGGGACACCGTAGTTACCGATCAAGGGCTGGGTGAAGACCAAGATCTGACCACGGTAGGAGGGGTCGGTCAAGGACTCGGGGTATCCAACGAGGGAGGTGGTGAAGACGGCTTCACCCGAAATGTTGGAGCGGGCTCCAAAGGACTTGCCGTGGAAGATCGGACCATCTCGGATCGTGAAAGTAGCGCGTTCAGTGGCCGGACGTCCCTGACGAACGGTGGCCATGAAGCGGGACTGGACGGAGGCATTCACGGAAGGGAAGGCCTGGGCCCGGGCGGGCATGGCCTTGAAGAGTCGAGCGAACATAATGTGATATGATTTAGATGTGACGGGAAGTGAGGAAGTGGCAGATATGTGTGGTGGCTATTCAAAAGTTTCCGGAAGCTTTCCAGAGGTGATCCGAGATGTAGTCCTATAGAGGTCGAGGTTAGATTCTTGATGCTCGAGTTCATAGTGATGGTAGTGGTGGCGGGGCATGACATACCTGAGAGGTGAAGACGGAAGGTGCCAAACGCATAAGCGCGACGGTGCTGTTACCAGTCTTTATTTGAAGTTGTGAAGTAAGAGATGAGTCTGGTTAGACAGACATTGAAGGGTGTAGATGCACGGAGATATAGGATGGGATCGATGAATATGGGGAAGATTGAGTGAGTCAGAGACAAGAAGGGAGGGAGAAAGAAGGGAGCGAAGGGGAAGGCATTAAAAGAAAGAGCGACCGCCGGCCCGGTCGGCCTGGGCACGTGCCTTCCCTTTTCCTTTTTTTTTTTTTCCCTTTCACCGTCTTATCCTTGGGTTCCCCGCCAATCGGAAGTGGGCTATTGCCTCCCGCTATCGGACTGACGATTTTTTTTTTCGAAGGTTTCTTGGGCTAGGATTTATCATGGCTGTTATTCACCGTGAATAATTGGAATTGCCTCCGATGGCATCTCTTCTTCTACGGCAGACTCCCCTCCGTCCCTGAGCCGTGCGTCCGTGACTCACGACGAACCGTACCGTACCGTAGTGTAGGCACTTAAGTCGCTATTGATGTAACTCCTCCACTTGCAGAATGGGTCTATTGCTGCTGCGCTCCATTCATTACCTAACATCTTGCCTCCCCAACAGCCATCTGGGGATATCCTTGACTAATATCATCCTTTACCCCAGAAGCCATCAATGGCCCTGATAAGACAAATGACACACTGATCAATGCCCCTAGTGTTCGTTGAGTGTATACGTCGTAGAGCGGTAGAGAAGTCCCAATTGACTTCAGGATGGATATGTGCTGTGCTGGTATAATTCATGCTGCAAAAAGCACAGGATCCTAGCCCTCGGAATATCGACTGGAAGAACAGTAAGTTATCGCCTCCAGGAGCACCCGACCCACCAGTTGGGTGGAATGAATGGCTGGGAGCAAAGGCATTCCGGATGCAGGCTGGATCTCCGATGATCTTGCCCGAATCGCTGTTTTTTTACACATGCAGGGGATCCTCAACAATTCGATAGATCACATCCTTGTTATCAACTCGACTTCTTCACCGCAGTTGTCAACTGCAGTCAACTGCAATGCAAGTTGGCAAACTTTTCCCCATGCGAAAGTTCGACCTAAATCAATGCCAGGGTTCGTTGGTTCAATTGGCCAGGAGAGGTCACACAATTCTGTAAGTTGTCAACTTTGTCGGAAATGCAGACAATAATACTGTGGACGACAGGCCCAGCATGTCCAAGAGGGAATGAACTTCCTTCACCATAATCCTCGAGCGTTATCTTGCCCGTTGTAGCCAAGAAATTAGACTGCTAAGGTAGAGATAGAGATAGAGATAGTTTATGCAGCAGCACAATGCAGCCCGAAGCACACCGCTGACTCAGCGATGCACCACCACCACCACCACCACCACAACAACAACAACATCACATGTTCTTCTCCTCGTGTAGTTCGACGATTCGCTTGGACCCCTCCACTTCAATTCCCAAACAACGCCAGTCATCCATTACTGACTGTACAAGCACAACGTCTCCGAATGATCCGGTAACCACATCAAGCCTGCTGAAATATGCACCATCCAGACACCCGTCATGATCGAAACCCCGAGAAAGCGCTCGCGAGTGGCCTGCACCTCGTGCCAATCGCGCAAGCGCAAATGCACCGGGGACCAGCCCTGTTCAACCTGCGTTCAATTCGGGGTAGATTGCCACTATGATCTGGAGTCGCGCAAGAAGCGAGACGTGCGGCTGTTCCAGTTGCAGTCCACCCCGTTCCTGGGGGGACTTCCCAGCCTCACGCCAGATGGGTTAGGTGGAGGCCTCGCCGCCAGCAGCCGGTCAGCGGAATCGTCCTCAAAACCATCGCCCGATGAGACCGCAGCGCGGCTCAACTCGCTGGACGCCAACTCCGGCGCTGCGTTCGCCAGACGCCTCGGCCTCAAGATCGACCCGACCAACGCGCCCAAACTGCATCTCTTCGCCTGGAACATGGGCGCCCGGCACCCTTCCCCATCCCCGGCCGCGACCATGCCTGCTGCTGCTGCTGCATCATTCTCCGCCATCAAGGCCCTGCCGATTGTGGATCAGATCTCGCAAGATGAGATGCGCGCGCTGGTGGCCGTGTTCTTCGAGAAGGTCGACCCGTGCTACAGCTTCATCGAGCGCGATGACTTGCTACGCAATCTGAGCCGACGGTGGCTCCCGGCGACGGCCGAGTCCGCCCTCGCCTACGGCGCCTTCGACGCTGTCCTGTGCGGCGTCGGGGCGCTTGGTTGCCTGTTCTCACAGCGGACGGCCACTCCGGCGGAGCTGCAACTGGCGGAGAGCGCCCGGCTGATGCTGGAGCAGCATATGGTGTCCGATGCGCCGCCGTCCGTGGACCTAGTGACCGCCTGGGTGCTACGTGTAGCCTACCTCCGCATGACCGCCACGCCGAACGCCGCCTGGATGGCCAGTTGTTCGCTTATGCACCTCATCGAAGCGACAGGCTTGCACCTCGAACTCCCCGGCGACGGCGGTGACACGACCACCACTGCCCTCAGCCAACCCGTGGAGCCGTGCGACTTGGAACTGCGCCGCCGGCTCTTCGGCATGGCCCGCCATCTGAACGTGTGGATATCGTTCGAGCTCGCCCGCTCGCGTGTGGTTTTGCACGGCGCCACCTCGCTGCCGCCGACGCCCCGCTCGCCGAGCCATCCGACGGAGATCTTCGGCCTGCTTCCGATGTCTGAGAGCCTCGACCCCAATAAGACGCAAGACGCGCCCGCCCTGGAATCCGCGCTGACGGACGTCCTTAACTTTGTGCTCACTCAGCCTCCGCTGATTCTGGTCCAATGTAATCTGATGCTCTGCATCTACCGTCGTCTCCGAGCCCTGAACTGCATCATCTCCGGGGCACTGCTCGATCGGGTCCTGGCCCTCGCGGAGAAGGGCCTCCGCGCAGCACGCGAGATGGTGGAGTCGAACTGTCCCTGGCACCAGGCCGCCAACGTGCCGTTCCAGGTCGTGTGTACGCTGCTGGCCATTGACAACCGGGCGGCGCTCATGATGCTGGGCGACGCCATGTCCACCCTCCGCGAGGTCGTGGCGGCGTACGATACCGAGGTCATGCGGGAGGCCTACAGCACGGCGTACCTGCTCATGCTCCTGCACCAGCGGCAGAAGGAGGAGGACACCAAAGTGCTCAAGGATGTGTTGCACGTGCACTCGGCTGCCTCGACGTCGCAGATCGAGGCGGGACAGACTGCGTCGACTACGGAGCCGCACCACTCCCTGGCCGATTACCCAGGGTTCTCCTGGCTGAGTGATCTACTAGTTGAGATGCCGAGTCTTCAGCACTTCGACATGGAACGGTTCATGTACACCGATATGCCGGGGCCCTTGGCGGAGACTCCCGGGGCCGGGTCGGTTTCTACCAGCTGAATTCCGGACGGAGAAATAAAGCGATCAGATTGAGAACGATGATGGATATACAACCGGTTATAATCTCTCGAAAGAGCGCTGAGGTTTCCTGCAAGGCAAACGAATCACTGGGACTTCTTCTGGCTCTCTACCCTTGTGCGGGCGCCAGAGCTCCGCATCACGGCGCCGAGTTTCCACAGCACCCAAAGCGAACCCAGGACAATGGCAAGTACTGTGCCGAATTCGATAGTCCTGCTGTTGAAGAGGCCGTTCTCCTTCAGCACGGGCACGCTGATCTCCTCGACCAGCCGGCCTCGTTCTGCAGTTGGATTCACCTGGTAGAATATGGTCTGGGGCGCAAAAAGCCCCTCCCATCCGAGGTTCACACGGTCGAAGGGGTTGAAATGCATCTTGGACTCCTCACTGGCGGCACACGCCCAGAACACCACCGGCCAGGGGACCTCGACCGAGCGATAACCACTTTCCGAGGGGGCCAAGTACCGCAAATGAAGCGGAATGGTCACGTTCCATTCTTCGGGAGACTGATCCTCAGGGGGCGTAGCCACCTCGAGCAGCCAGTTCGAACCCCACTGGCTCACAGACCAGTCCGGCGCCTCGAGGTCCGTCTCACCCGTCACGGACTGCAACTTGACCAGGTGGTGCGAATCCAAGAACAGCGGATCCTTGGTGCCCAGTTGGTACTTATCGCCGAAGAGGTAGGACGGCAGCGTGAGATACGTATGCAGGGCACAGGTTGCGTCCGGGGGTTGCAGCGCGGCGGGCGAGAGGGAAATGGTCATCGTAGGATGTAAGCCCGTGGGCAGGGGGAACCCCACCGAGAAGACGGCCTCACGAGGGAGGGCATGGTGTCTGGAAGCGAAGGAAAACAACGTCGGCTCTAGAATCGGGGGGGCACACTAGTCAGCTGTTGTGGCGCTTTCTCTCTGCTTGTATGCTTGAAGACAAAACAAACATACTCAACTTCTCATCCTCCCCAACCACCCCCAACAGCCCACCCATCTTGATCTCCTCCGGGTCCGCCGTCCTCTCCGCCCCCAGCAACCCAACCTCCATCTTCCCTTTGGAGCCAGCAGCCGGAGCGTGGAGATCCTCCGTCCACCCCTCGCCCCCCGGCGCATCCGCCCAGAACGCGGACACCACCACATTGCGCGATTCAGCGTCGTAGGCGAGATCCACCGAGTCAGCGGCGAGCCACTCCCGGGCCTGTCGACGACACCGCTCCGCCTCAGCCCCCTCCTTCCCTATCAATACACAAACCTTGTCCCGAACGAAATCCACCAACCCCTCCAACGACGCCACAGGCGAATAGAACTGGTACTCAGACGATGCATCGGACCAAGTGAAAGATTTCTAGCCAGAAATAAAAGCAGAAAGCAAGAAGATATTAGCCTCCATGCCGTATAATCGCCCAACCACCCACCAATCTTGGAAGAGAAATTGGGGAAACATACCTCATAATCCACACACTTCTTAACCTCCTCCGACCCGAACACACTCCTCAAAACCCGACACACCGCATCGCTGGCGCCCCAAACCCAAATCCATCAGCATAAGCTCCGTAGGAATCCCCAACCCCAACCCAAGATAGAACAGCGCAAGCAAAAAAAAAAAAAGAAAAAAAAAAAAAAAAAAACTCACCGCCCCGGCTCAATACCCTCCTGCCCCCTTCCCGGCCGCAAAAAGACATGCAACCCCCCGGAAACCCGACTGGCGAAGGGCGTGACAGCGCCCCCGGCGCCAGCATCCCCCGATCCCAACGAAGAAGCCCACCGCACATTCAGCCGCTGCACACCACTCCTCAAGAACTCTCGGATCTGTTACTCCCCCAGAAACACGTTACCAGATATTCAAGATACCCGGCCAGCGGGGAACGTGGGGGAGGGGGGAGGAAACATACCTCGGCATCCCACCCATCACCACTGCCCAACAACTCCTCAACGGGCACGGTCCACCGTTCCTGCTTTGCGCTGTGTAAGTTCCGGATCTCCAGAGCCTGGGGGAGGAGACGGGCTTGGGAGGGGTCGAAGGGGGTGGCGGGGTCTTGGAGGTAGGTGGTTCTGCGTTTGATGGGGGGGGTCATCCTTAGGATTGGTTGGTATTGGGTGTTGATGTGTGGGAAGACAGGATTTATAGTTTGGCTGAGGGTAGATGATTAGTGATAGAGCGAATTGGAATGGAAATAGGTGCTGGATAGATTGACAATCAAAGGTGATGTGTAGAAGCTGAGGAGATGGAGATGGAGATGGAGATGGGAGCTTGAGCTTAAGCTAAGCTTGGATTGTTGACGTTGGGGTCGGCGGTCTGCTGGCCTGGGGATTGGTCGCGTGGTTTATCTTATCGGGTGTTATCGTTATCGTAGGCTATCGATAAGGACGTAGTGTAGCTAGAGCTCTCTCCACTGGACTAACTACAACTACTACAGACAGAGTACTCTACTCTACGTCTGCCGGGTTATAGTTACCAGTTACTCATGTCGGTTACCCTACTACCTACTATAGCCGAACCAACTTGTATATTACTTTTATTCGAAGTATATTCGAATCTAAACTATCCTCCCGTCATCAATCATCATCGTTCCATCATCCTCAGCGATCCAGCCGCTCACGCCCAAACGCCAACGATGCTAATCCGATCCCTGGTAAATAAAAAAACACATCAAAAGCAGTAACAATACTATGATGGGAATATTGCACGAAATCAATCAAGGAAGAACGTCCCGCAGCACCTCCTTCTGGGCCGCAGTCAGGCTAGCAGGGAACCGCACGTTGACCCGAATGATCAGGTCACCCCGCTCGCTCGGTTTCTTCGAAACGGTCATACCCAGGCCCGGATATCGTTCCTCGTACCCCGGCTGTGTGGGACCTGGCTTGGAAACTTTGATGGACTTGCCGTCGATCGTGCGGACAATGCGTTCCCAGCCGGTGAGGGCCTCTTTCAGACTTAATTCGACCGTTGTGATGAGGTGGTCGCCTTGGCGTTTGAAGTTGGGATGTTCTTTCTGCAGAGACCGTTAGTAAATCACTAACAAAATCCTTAGGACAGGACAAGAAACCTACCTCAGTGACAATTAGATGCACATCCTGTTTTCCACCCTCTTCCTGGTCTCCCACGCCACGGTACTTGAGCTTCGATCCCGTGCGTAGACCAGGCTTGATCTTCGCTTCCAGCGTGACATCCTGCACGGTGCGTTTGCCGGTCGCCGGATCAAACGTCTTGCTCTTGACCGTCACCTTCTTCGTCACGCCCTTCATGATCTCCTCCAGCGTCAGCGGCAGCTCCTTCTCCATGACGGTGGGCTCCGGCGTCGGGGCACGCGCAGACTGCTTGAAGCCGGTCGACCCGCGGTTGGTCCGGAACCCCCGGCCACCACCTAAGCCGCCACCGAGCATCGAAAAGAGGTCGTCTTCATCCAAGCCGCCGCCGCCGCCCATGCCACCCATGCCACCGCTGGCTTTGGCGAAGTTCCGGAAGATGTCATCCGCATTGCTGAACCGGAATCCGCTGCTTCCACCGGGTCCAGTCGAGAAGTGGAACGTACGGGTACCGCCTCCTCCGCCTCCAGGCATGCCACCGAACGAGAAACCGCCGGGCATCCCTCCGGCGAAGGGGTTGGCACCGCCATCGGCATCGCCACTCGTTGGGGGCGGGCCACCCCGCATGAGGTATTCCAGACCGAATTGATCGTAGACTTTGCGTTTCTCGGGGTCAGAAAGAACTTCATATGCTTGTGAGACCTCTGTCAATAGTCTAAGTTAGCTGTGCACTGGACAAAGCAGAACAGAAAAAATGTGAAGCATACCTTTGAACTTCTCCGACGCAGCTGGGTTGTCCTTGTTCTTATCCGGGTGGTACTTCAAGGCAGCCTTGCGATACGCCTTCTTGATCTCATCTTGTGAAGCATCTGGCTTGATCGATAGGGCGTCGTAAAGCTTTGTTTCAGCCACCATTGTGGAGTGTGAGTGTGTGTGTGTGTTGTTGATGGTGTTGTTGTTGACGAACGAAAAGATGGAAATGCAGGTCAAATGTGTAAATGAAAGGGTTCGCAGGTGTTATCAGGTACTGAAGAACGCTAATTGGAGCAACTCGATGCCTCCAATATAAGCAGTCGACGAGGAGGGAGGATCACACCACCGGTCGGGGCGTGCGTCAGGGGAATGATGGCAGGTCGAAACCGGGCGGGGAAGGAAGTACGATCTCGAATGACGTAGAAGATTCACAGGATCGCACTGCCCACTGGCCACTACCGTTTAGATTGAGGTGGCGCGGAACTTTCGGGTGTAGTGAGATAAGGAAGATGCAGGGGGAAGAAGCGGAAAAGCGAGTGATCGGGATGATGTTTTCGTGTTGAGAACAGTAGACGAAAGCCAGTTGTGTCGTTGGGTAGGAGGGGGACAAACGGTGGAAGTCTTATGCAGCAGTGTTGGTGGAGGTGAGCCCTGCGGTGACGTGTGACGCTGTCTCCCCGCTGGCCGGGCCAAGAGAAGGTTCGAGAAGGTTCGATTTCCCAGGCATTGACATGGGCAAAGAGACTGGATACTGAAATTCGGGGCTAGGGATCGCAAGGCTAGCAACAAGCAAATTGTCGATCCTAGCTGGATGGTGGTTCCAGGCAACTCTAGCTGTCAAGGGAGGGGAAAAAATGGAGATTGAGGCGAGAAAGTGGAAAGTTGATCCATCTGGACTTCAGCCCAAGTATAGAAAGTGTCCCGTCAGCTGGCGACCTGCCTGTTCGGGCTAGTGCAGGGAACGGGCAGCTGGTGATTCACTCAGCTACCTTTATGTGTACATAAGATTGAAGTTTTGTGCAGTCACTTAAGTTCCATATAATCTGACTACATTCAGTCTGCTAATACTGAGTAGTTAGTAGGTAGATATTCGACGGTCTTCGAAGAAACCTTACTCTGGACTGACTACCTTGTTTCATGCTACAAATACCCACCAATTCGGTGGTATCCCCTCGAATCAATTCCTCCCCACCACCAGGTAGTCCTTGATCACCGCGGATCCATTAACCACGCTCTCAATCTGCTCTTCCGTACAGGTCTCCTGCAAAGCCAGCACGTAGCATACGGGTTCCGGGATCTCGGGCGCCACATTCTTGATACTCCACGTTGACTCCGGCCCCTGGCTCTGGTAGCCCGGGTTCTTCGCCGTGGAGATCTTCCCCGTCGCCAGATCGCGATTGAACAGCGCCCGGTGGAAGATCTCATACGCCGTCTGGGGCTGGTAGGCGGGGACCTCGTGGCCCGCCTGATAGACCCGCGTGTACGAAAAGTTCCCCGACTGGCGTACCATGCCACCCACGTACGAGGAGTTCGTCCGCAACTCCGCATAGCCCGCGGACCGGAACTGCGCCGCCCCGGCGTACTCGACCAGCTTGCTGACGGCCTCGCCGCCGGTCCAGGGGCAGGCAAAATCCCGGTCCCCGTAGACCAGGGCCACCTTGACGCCGGAGTCCAGCACGTAGCCGAGATCCTCGATCAGGCCGCGGCGGTCCGAGCGCGGGTAGTCGCCCGTCGACCGGAAGGCCTCCCAGATGCTCTCCGCCGAGCGGGTATAGTTGACCGGCACCCCCAGCGCGGCCTGCACCCAGTGCTGGTTCAGGTACCCTATGAAATACGGCTCCGGGAAGGGATCCTGGGCCGAATGCGCAAAGTCGTAGTAGCCGCGGTCGGAGTATCTCTTGAAGACGCCCTTGACTTCATCGATGCAGTAGGCGTTCGCATCCTGGCAGACCCGGTTGACGGTCTGGTTGTTGCCGTGCATCTCCGGATCCCCCTCGGCGCCTACCGCACGGCACTCGATGATCTTGTCCTTGCAACCGCCCGGTCGACTCCAGGCCTGTATGGCAGCCTCGTAGATGGTCTGGTTGAGTGCTTGGATGCCGTAGGTGTTGTTGTAGGCGATTTCGGGGAAGCTCGGCGCTTGGACAAGCAGATCGATGCAGCCGTTGATGATGCCAAGAGTGTCGAGGTGGATTGGATGGCCGGACAGGGTGTTGTTGGCGATCCGGTTATTCTGATCTTGGAAGAACGCTGCAAAGGCCGGGCCGTAGCGTCCTCCATATGACTCGGTCCAGATGCTGACGCGGTCATCATGGGGCTTGTACTCAGGGAATTCCGAGAACCAAGTCTGGGCAAACACCCACAGGGCGCGGGCGGCATTCACAGTCCCATTAATCGTGGTCTGGTTGTTCATGCTGGGGAACGTGCCCACGTAAAAGGTATTATTCTGCTCCGGGATGCCAGCCTCCAAGCCAGAGATATCCCAGTCACCGGTGAGGGCATCAAAGGTGCCATTGACGGCCACATCATAGCTAAACCCGGTATGAACCGGCTGGTCAATGTAGAGCATGTTGGCATAGTTGTTCCATGACCAAGGGTTGATCTCCGTAGAATTGGAATCCTTGTTGACAACACACGGCCCGTTCTCCTGCAGCAACCCAATGATGGACGACCCGCCAGGACCGCCGTTCATCCAAATCGAGAGAGGCGCGCTGGCAGGGTTGTTCCGCGATTCGAAGAACCAGAAGTAGGTGTTAATGGGGTATTGTTGGTCCACCCCTAGCTCACTGAGGGTGCCCGGGGGAAGGTGAACATAGCCGGAGTACGATTTGACCCCAGGCGTGGTTTCACAGATTCCAGGCTGGCAAACAGGTTAGAACGTGGCTTGACGCTCACCTTGCGTTTGAATGGGAGCATACATCTTTGTAGGAGATTTGAACACCTTCATATTGCTTTGAATCGATGACCGTGACGCCTTTAGGCTTAGGAGGGAAGAACTGGCCGGCCGCAGCACAGATGAGGGCGGAGCCCACCACCACAGCACGAAGAGAAGGCATTGGGAGCAGCTGGAGAGATTGGGGGGAGGAGAAGGTCCAATTGACCAGCGGGCAGCTTCTTATAAGGGTCCATGGAGATGGTGCAATTTTTAGCTCCAAATGAATAGATTGATGGATGATTAGTAGGTACCTTGGCTGCAGTGCTTAACCAAATCAAGTGATAGATAAGACCGGTTTAGTGTTGCCTGTAATCCTGCAGTGCCAGTAAGTGGCGGTCGGATCTCTCCGCCGTCAGCCGCTGACTATTGATTGCCGCCTGCTGCAGGTCTCTGAAGAACGTTGCTTGATGAATTGGCCGATAAAAGTTTTCGTGTTTACTTGTTTCCTACAAAGTGTGTTTGTGTTGAAGTGAGGCTCCAGCTACACCGTCAGACCATGGGTCTCAGGTCAAAGCAAAAATCATACCGTGATATAAATAGACTATCCAAAGGCATAATAGATGACAAGAAGTAACATTTGAGAAGAGAAGAGTGAACTCATGGGATATAATAAAATGATAAGCAGAAAAAAGGAGTTATCAAGGGAGATGAAAAAAAGAAGAATATCCAAATCAGCACAGGCGCCAAGTCCCAGCGCTGGCTATCCTTCCCAAAGCAATCAATGGCTTCCAGCCCAAATCCTGATTCCATTCAAGGAAGAAAAAAAACCAAGACGCCCAGGTATCCCATGGCCAGTCCATCAACACCAAACACGCTGCAAAATTGACATCGAAGGGCATAAATAAAGTCACAGACATAGAAAGATCGCGAGGACCGGTATTGGGTGCCTTGCAGGTCAATCAGTGTCATATATGAGAGGACCACCGTCCCAAGCATGTGCCTGAAGGATATATATATACAGACGAAAGCAAAGTCTTTTTAAAGTGAAACGCTGATGAAAGCAAGATTGTGACGCATCTTTAGGCAAGGTGAGGAGATGCCGCTGCTGCGTCCTTCACATCTGCATCGGAAGCAAGTGTTTGCGCAAGTTCAGCCTTGTCGTCGGCAGCAATGACCTGCAAGTCGGACCTCGCATCGATCTCCTTGATACTAGCTTCCTTTTCCGAAGCGGCATCCGAGTCGTGGAGGCTGGATACGGAGTGGAAATCCTCCCGGTCAGGTGATGTCTTGTTGTACGACTCTGCTGCTGCGTTGGACGAGGAGTCACTGAGCGAGTCGTCAGACAGGGAGTGCAGGGGTAGTTCGGTTAGGCCAATCATTCCAGAGCGTCCAGGGCTCGACGCCACCGACCGGCGACGACTGTGAGAGCGGGAGAGTGAAGTCGGCGAGGTGGGGGTCGAAGTCGAGATTGAACCAGGAGTACGCGAAGGGTTGCGAGGTGGAAGCGCAGGTGGGACACGCTTGGGAATTGTCACCAAACGGGCACGTGTGAACGTGGGTGAGTAACGTCGAAGTTCAGAAGGCATTGTTGAGTCTTCAATGGATACGGGGGAATGGGCGATACTTTCTCGCTTGGAAACAGTTGCACTGCTGACTTCGTGCACCTCTAGATCGTCATCGTCCACCAAGTCGTCTTCTTCTTCGGCAGCGACCGGAGCGTCCGTGGGAACATGATACTCGCCATGCTCGGGAATCACAGCCCCCAGACGAGACTCCTCGTGGTCTCGATAACTTCGAGAAGAGGCGCGACTGACAGAAGGCGGCGCTGTAGCCGGGCCGTCATCCGTTTGGGTCCCTCGATCCATGCTGGCATAGCTCTGCACACTCGCGCGCCAGCTGCTGCGGGGTGAACTATCAAGACTGCGGCGGAATGTGGCATAAACAGGACTGCTTGGGGCGGGTTTGAACTCGAATGCCTCCTGCGACGGTCTGCTTCGCGAACCAGCCTCGCGAATGAAAAGACCTTCCGCTTCTAACGCCTTGACACCAAACGGGTCGGGATCCTCTGGATCAGGTACACCAAAGGAGCCGATCGCAGGGCCAACATCGACGTCACCGGGAGCCTCCCCTGGAGGTGGCAAGAGGGCTTCATCCACATTAGCATCTCCTTGGGCGGCCTTGATGGTTTGCATCAGTGTTTGAATTGATGCAGGAGGGTTCTTGGCCTTGCCAGCCAAGATATCCGTCACTGATATGCGCTCGCCGTAGAAGCGCTCGTTTTCATCGCTTCGCTCGATGATGATCGTTCCGTCAACCTGAACACCTGCATACAACCCCCGACTTTTCATGTAGGTCCAAATCGGGGCTTGTCGCTTGTGGACTTCGGATTCCAAAACACCACCCATGCCAACAGGACCGGCAGAGGCGCTCACTTCTCCACCAAGGGTGCAGCGAACTTTCTTGAATGCTTCTAGCGCTTCGTATGTATTGATGACGACCACACAGTCATATATATCGACCCCGGCTAGGAACCCAATACCCGCCGTATGCAGCATGATGCCCGACGGAGGACTCCACTCGCCTGTTTCAGGTATCCGTGCCAGAAGAACACCGCTTCCACCTGAGCCGCTTAGCCAGAGACCGGTGCGCATGGTGGTGAAGATGGCGAGGCCTTTGGCCTGCTGGATGACTCTTGAAGGGATTTTCTTGAGGACTCGTTGTTTGCCTTTGGGACGATCGATCTTGCCAGTCGTTGGGTTGACCGCGCTGTCGGTACTCTGGCGGTCCGCATCCTCCTCGCTGTAAAAGCCATCCTTGCAGAAGCTTCGTAAGATGCGCGCTGCCTTGTCGCTCTCTTTGTCAATGGCCATGGGCCAAAAGGCCTCTGCGCCGACTCGATTGGAGAGTCGGTTGACGGGATCCCCCAGTTTGTCGAGGGTGTGCCATGCCTTGTCGAATCCTTTCTTAGACGTCCCTTTCGTCCGCTCCCAAAAAGTCGAAGGCATTGTGGCGACTCAACGGCGACTGCCACTTGGATCGCCGGACGCACAGCAACTGGTAGTAGAGCAGGACTCAGTCCTGGGTGAGGGGAGTGGGCGACCAGGAAGGGATGCAAGGTAGGAGCGCACGTCTATAACCACAAGCGCAACGGTAGATGGACGAAGACGGCGGGCGCAATAAACATGTGTTGCCGTTTAATTTCCCCAATGTAACTCGAGAATGTATGCAGCACAATAGCAAACGGATAGTTATCGATGGTCGCTGACACAACCGAGGAATGCGGGTCTGAGGAATGCCAGCAACTATCTAGAGGCGGCGCAAAGGAAATTAGCTGGCTGAAGAAGAATGGAGTTGGCAAGCAAGCAAGCAAGCAAGCAAGCAATAACGCAGAGAAACCTTTAGCTGGGAGGAGGAGGGGAATGGGGGCACGGTTTATGGTCATCATCGGAATTAAAACTCATCAGCGACGACTGACGGAAATGTCCGTGAGATCCGCTCAGATCCAGACCGAGAGAGCCGGTGATCCAGTGGCAAGGGTTGGCAGCATACGAGAGTCTCTAGGAGGGGAACCACGGAACGGACGGGGGAGGAAGTGCTTACCAGGGCAAAACGGGCCGGGCAACGTTGGGTGGTAAGCAATTCAATGCGATTGGGTTTGTAAGGCCTGGTAGTTCAGGTAAGGCTAACAGGTGACAAGAGACAAGAGACAAGGGACAGGAGACAGGAGACAGGAGACAGGAGACAGGAGACAGGAGAGTTGATGCAGACTCAAAATCCAGTGAAAGGGAGTAAATCAGTATGCTGTATCCTGCACAGGAAATGAGGGGGAAAGAGGGGAAGAGTAGGATTTGGAGGCAAAGATATATAGTAAGTAAACTCAGTCGGCAGGTAATGATCGACTGTGTCGAACCCGTCCGGTTCGGTCAGATGAGCTAAGGCTAGAAGATGTACAACCAGGCAGATGGATGCAGTCGCTGGGGGGTTGAAGAAAGGAGGGAAAGAGTGAAGAAAATAATAAGCAAGAAAAAGAAAAAGTAAAATAAGATAAAATAAAAACAATAGTCCTAACAAGCAATGCAGTTTACAGGGTAGGAAGTGGAGGGAGAAGGGAGGAAGTAAGAAGTAAGAGGGCTAAAACCAATTGGTATAGATGCAGCTGCAGCTGGCAAAGAGAAGGGAATAAAAAAAAATACAGAGTCGTGAGTGCCGGTAACTACAGAATACTGAGTAAGTCCACTAAGGGCCAGGCACTACCATCAGTTCAGCACGGCTGGGTCGGAAGGGCATGGTTGGAAATATGAAAGTGGCGCCGTGGCTGGTTCCGGATATGCAGAAAGCTAGCTGCTTACCAAGGGGAAAGGGAAAAGAGGCAGATGACGAAGCATCATGAGGAGGAAACAGCCGGAGGAAGAAGAAGAAGATGAGGAGGAGGAGGAGGAGGAGGAGGAGGAGTGAGAGCTGTTGAAAGAAAGTGGAAGAAGATGAAGAAAGCAAAAAGAGGAAAGACATCATCACTGCATCACTGCATCACTGCTGCATGACCGGCCGATAAGCCCCAGCCAACAGCCCCAGTCGCTCGGCTTTATCGCGGCCAGCACAGACATCTTCAATTTCCATTTCATTTCCTATGCATTCCAGCTTCTCATTCTTTCTCATTTTGATAAAGATGTTGTTATTGTTGGTGTTGTTTTCACTCAGGAACCACGCCATCCAGACCCATAGAATAATACAATTGTCTTGCCTGGAGTAATCCACCTCTCCCCGGAACTAAACTATGCCCTACAACCGGAGGTCCAGACAGTAAGAAATTGCATGCTGATCAGATCGCATCGTCATCGACTACGTACCGTAGTCTAGTCTACCCGAGGGGAAAGAGAGAGAAAAAAAAAAAAAAGAGGGTCCCTGAACCTGACCCTCATTTCTTTCCTTCTGCCTGCCCTCCGGCTATAGTTAATTCAACTGGATTTAGTAGTTACTCATGGAATTTTCAGAATCGTCCTGAAATTCGGATAATGTCTTTTTCTTCACCCAAACACTAGAAATTAATTTTTGCCACCAGTACTTTCTTGTGCGGAGTACAGGTTACAGTACAGTCCTCTCAATAATCTCCATCCCTGCATTCGGATGCGATGTCGATGTATCCAAACCCCCGCGCGCGCGCGCGCGCTGCGAACGGGCATCTGACAGATCCAATCGCGGTAATTTTCTAGAGAAGAGTGTGAGCCTAACCCCAGCCTTCAGCCTCTAGACCTTTAATTCTCCCCTAATCCAGCTCTCCCTCGCCCTCTCCTCCCCCCTTGCGACAACGGCTTTATTCTTCCTCGAGTCGCCTAGGTGAATTACCCTCAAAAAGGACCCAGAGAGGGTTATTTGTTTTGCTTCTTCGACCTTGACTCTATACTTCCTACCTCCCCCTCCCCCTTGTAGTCTATTTAGTGTTAGTGGTGAGGGTCCAGCTTAGGTTATAGTATATGCATCTATTCATCCATCCCAACCCACTCATCCATCTGCAACTCACTCTCAGCCCAACCCTCGCATTTTTCCCTTTTCCTGTACCGTACCTTATCCTCCCTCCTCCCTTCCTGCTCTCTGGTTTCCATGACAGGTCTAATCACCCCATTCCAGATCCGGTGACAGTAGTCCACCGTCCGTAAACACAAGCCCGTCGATAGTTTCCAGTTCTGCTCCTCTCCCGGGGACTTTTGGTTTCCCAATTGCTGCATCGATTTTTCTGTCCGATTTGCTCGGGGGATGTTGACCCTCCCCTCAAACCCCCGAATCCAGTTTTTCCTCTCGAAGACAGGTTCTATTTTAACACCAACAAGAAAAACCTGACGAGCGTTGACATGATGACAGTGGCGGCACCTCATCTTCAACAACAAAGGAACCAACCCCAGCGATAGAAGGTCTAGCCCCAGATCCTCACCCTCCGAAGTGTTTTTACCTGTTTCGTGTCCTTCATTCCAAGACTCTATCCAGATCTACAATCCCCTTTTCTGCCCTCCACTCCTTTTGCCCCCCCCCCCCAACAAAACCAAAGACCGAACAAAAGTAGATAGATAAGCTCCGTCCCTCCGAGTTGGGACAATAGAACAAGATCCCGGAAAAAACTCGACATATCAGATTCTGCTGGTCAAATCTTTCGATTCAGCTTTCATCAACTCATTGCCCCGTGATGGCCAGAAAGGGGGCCGGCCGCATGATGTTCTCCCACACATGCCCATCGAAATTTGACTTTTGTCACTCCATCAATCATCCTTTGCCACTGGAACGAGGGGAACATATAAGAATAATCATACACATCACATTCTGCACATAGGGTACTCAAGTCTATTGAGAAATTCCAGTGGAGACGAGAGTTGAGGAGCACGAGGAATTGCAGTTTGCGGTTATTGCGGCTTGCAATGATGGTACTAAGTGATTGGAGGCGTGTTCTGTGTGTTCTGTGTGTGTGTGTGTGTGTGTTTGTGTGTGTGTGCAGAAGAGGATCGATCTTGCAGCTATTCGCAAGCCCCAAACTCTTCGCTTTCTCTTGATCTGCTTCCACTCGATTGGTAGGGATATATCGAAGATAGACACATTCGGGATGAACCCTAAAAGTATCTGGGATTCTTTTCGAGTTTTGCTTTGTTTCAGACATTCCGCAGTGGATAAGCATCCCCGCGGAAGGGTCCAATCGGCTCTATCGACATGGAAGCTAGAAACAGTCCAGACGAAGCTGAGAGAACGAGGGAGGACAGCCAAATCAGAAACCGTCGAAGTTTCCATACCTTAGTCTCCGTCTCCTCCCTCTTTCACACAACAAATCCCATCACGGGGAACTGAATCTGACAGGCCCCAGGGGCCCCTGTCATGCGAACCGAAGAAGCTTCTGTTTCTCTTCTGGGCTGGGCTGGTTACGATGCAATGGATCTTGCCCTAATCCAGCAGCCGGCGCATGACAGCTGGCAGCTGGAGAACTACCCATACTGTACTCCGTACCTGTCAGCCGTCAGGAACTGTGGTTCGTGATCAATCTTTCACACGAGAAACTAGTGGGTTTAGCCTTAATCAATAGTAAGTCAATCTAGATCCCTTTCATGCAGGATCTAGGATACGTGATAGCATCAATTGAAAAGAAGGTACGGGGTGGTGTTGTCGAGTCGACTTGCTGTCAGCGGCGCATTTTCATCGTCAAATTAACCAAAACCAGTATATGTGCAGGCCAGAAGAACTCTCCTTTAGGGGACTAAGACAGGTAGAGAGCAGCAGCTGTCGTGAGGTTCACGGGTGTGATTTACGGAGGACTTCTGCTGCAACTCCGCTACAGCTACAGCCTGCAGCTGCACCTTCACCCTAGCAGACAGCCGACAGCACTCGGCACATCCGAAACTCTACAGTCCCGGCGGCACTGAGTTCCCCATCCCAACCTTGCGCAACGTAGGTTATACATACAACGGTTTAGTCTGTTTCCTCGTCCCCCTCAGACACATGTCTCGAGGTCACAGGGCAGAAGTCCACCAACAGTCACTCTACCCAAGGATGGGCTGGCATGTCGAGTTGCTTGACGACTGTAGATGTAGATAGTCGAAGCGCGAGTCCGTATACTGATCACAGCAATGGAAACCAGTACTTCCACACGCCTTATCGGTTTACATATCTTCTGTTGCTCTCGTGGAGGGGTTCTGAGTTTAGCATCAACCAAGTCAAAGGCTCATCTCTCCGGCTGTCATCTTTGCGGATTTTACATGGCCATGGATGATCTTCAATTCGGCAGATAGAATAAGAAGCTGGCAAGCTGGCATCGAGATCTCATTTCGAAGAGACCCGAGGTTTGTAAGCTTGTATTTAGCATACAAGAATTCTAGTCAATGGCTGATTGTCTGGATCGGCTGCTGGCCTCGTCATGTCCTCATCCTAGGAATGGGCTGTAGTATAAAACGGGGGAAACGTTCATCTGTACAGACTCTTGATAAGAGAGAATTACGTTAGTCAGTGCCGCATAGACCGCGAGACGACGCGTGCCACTGTCTATTGAATCTCCCTCTGCAAGTATCGACCTGCCCACAAACCAACGCGGAGTAAATAGAAGTTAAATCCCGCCCCCGCCCTCACCCTCATATACCTCATCAACCGCAATAAAGGACTCGCTACACCAGGGAAGAAGACAAAAGGTACTGGTACAAAAAATCCCCCCACAAAACAAAAATCCAAAAAGCTCACACCGCAGAAGCAGCCACCTTATGAGTTGGTAAACCACTCCTTTGTGCAGTGCTACGGAAACCCCCTCTTATCCCCGAGGGTTTTCATCCCAGTTCTATCTCCCGACAGGGTGGAGGAGGGGATATTCCTGCGTCAGGCGTTATTCCCTTCTCCCCCTCCGGAGTTCGAACGCGGGACCGATGGCGTTTGACCTTGCTACGCTCGGCGAGTTCCCCACTACGCCATCGGCCCTGCTGGTTACCGAGTAAGCACCGTGACTAAAATATAACCCAGCCAACACTAGCTGGTTCAAGAATATTATTCGCGAGATATAGCCGAAGTACAACTCCGCACGGCGTCCGTCCACATTAAGTATTCTATATGGTGAGTTGAGGAACACTTCCACTACAGGCCCGTACTATGTAAAATTGATGATATGGGTATTATCTCTTCTTGTTCCTGTACTCAGTAGTTCATCATACTATATTTTTTACATCCACCTTCCCTATTGTTTCTGCTAAACATGCAAACTTACCAATTCCATCAGCTACATATCGTACTCTTTAACGAGATCTATACTTCACCACCACCACTACCCCATTAAACTCCTCCAACCCTGAAAAACAATATACTCTCATCCAACACACTACCTTACAACCATAATCACTAAAAACCGACCCACACCTTCCAGAAAAACCCAGCTCCAACCGCCAAACGCGATACATCACATTCCCCACGCGCAAACCGCAGCCCTGAGCCGATATATCAACCCATCCATCCAACAATCGATACAACCCGGACAAACGAGACCGATCGATCAATCAACCCAACCAGCCCACCACGAAGCAAATCTCACCAATCACGAACCCGATCTATCCAGCGATCAGCATCTGAAAACCGGGAACTGAAACGAGGCAAGATCCAACCTAGTCTAGTAGAAAGCGGAGGATCGCTTTCAGCTGCGCTTCTAGAATGCGAGCTACGCTTCGCTAGAACCAGGATTGGAAGGGCTATGCAGTAGATCAATATACTTTGGACATTGTGGAGTATATCTATGCATGGGGCGGTCGAGCTGAATTTTGCTTTCGTTTTGGTTCTATGAATAGACATTTGGTGGGTGGGTTATTCTTGATTTTATGGTTCCTGGTCAAATCAGGAACTCCGTGAGAGTTGCTATTTTCCACTGCTTGAGGGAGGTCTGTAGGGCTAAGGATTGTACCTAGTAGGCAGGTTTGATTACGAAGGAAGGTATTGATATTAGAATTGAAAGGACTGGGGAATATGGAAAGAGGCAGGGTCTTAAACCATGGCAGCCGAACAAGGGCTTTATGGCGCTAGCCACCGCAGGACTACCTTTACATAGGATGATGAGAGGCACGAGAGAAAAACTCCTATAAAACTTTAAATGTTAATTTTTCATAGCTATTCATTTAACTCTCCGCAAGAAAGGGCCGAGCCGAATGCTCAAAAATCATTGTCGCCAATCTTGGCAGCCAACCGCCTATTCCTCCTCCGACACACAGATCCCCCCGGTCTTCTTGACGAACTTATCCCACAGTGCCTGCACCCGATCCGCATTCCAGGGCCCGAAGATCCGACCGCGCCAGCCACCCCGAGACCGAAACCCGGGTTGCTGGGACTCGACGACCCGGGCTTGCGCCTCCCGCTCCACCACCCATTTCCAGAACTCGTCCAGCTGACGCCGATACTGGCGGTCGAGCTTGGCGAAGTGAGCGATATCCGCCGAGCAGTAGTTGAGGAAGTCGTTGTCCAGCGGCCGGCGACGCAGGATGTGGTTGTCTCCGTCGCGACCGAGATAGAAGTAGTTGAAGCGGCCGCGTTCTTTCTCGGCCCTCCAGCGGCGCGCCTCGGGCTCGGTTAGCTCGGCGTCATCCTTGATGCACGCCGCGAGATTGGTCACTTGACCGTTGCCGCGCCGCCAGCCCCCGGAGGCGGCGTGCTGCATCAGCTGGAGGTCAGCAACGCGCTGGAGGTGAATCTGGAACTGACTGAACAGAGCGTCCGAGCCATTCCACACCTCGAAGAAGACCTTGGTGCGGTTGGGGGACTCGAGGATGGCCTGGAGGCTGATGGTGTCGCAGAAACGGGAGCTCGCGGTCGTGGAGAAGGCCCGGGCGCCGAGGGTCTCGAGGTCCACTACGTAGATGTTGTTCATGCATTCCAGGTAGATTAGCATCAGGCTCAGGGTACCTTCGCGGGAGAGATTTACACCTTTCAGATCGATGTAGAGTGGCTCGGAGGGATACGCGAGGATCGTATCGACAAGGCTACGAACCCTATCTTCGGTGTCGATGAGATGAATGGTGCTCATTCTCACGTCGGCCATTGTTGGTAACCCAAGATTTTGCTGATTTTTAATAGCAGTCAGCAATTTTCCGAACAATTATGCTGCTTCTCTGTGGAAACCTATTTTGTGTAAGATGGTAGACTGACCGGTCGACAATGGGAGTCAAAATCTGGCCGTTCCCATGGTTTTTATATTGGCAGGGTGGAAGCGTGGAAAGGATATTCTTTGGGACATTTTAGGGAGATTCCCATAGAGCATATTGTTTATCTTTGTCTGTCAATGCACTCGAACCATTCTTTGTTTTCTTTTCGAAATTGAGCGTTTCCTTCAAACTGCAGGGATACATCAGTCCCTCCACTGCTGCCCACACAGTAACCGTGTGAAGACTACTACATGCTTTGTGACGGAGAACGATGACGAGTCAGGCAGTCATCACGAAGCGATCCATAATCTTTGCGTGATAGAAGACGGAGACGGAGAGGTATGCATGCCACCGGTGGATCTGCATATTAGTAGTCCAAGGAGGATGTAATAGATAGGGCTAGAATATGGAAAGCTTCGAGTGAAGGAAGAGCAACGAAAAAGAAATGTATGCAAAAAATGATATATCTCCCTTGGGGAATAAAAAAGTAAAGATACCGAACCAAGTCTAGGCAGGCAGGTAGTCAGTCATAAACATACACAAAACACAAACATACGCAAATGCTCCGCTCCTTCCCACCACAAACCCTTACAGAGCACCCAGCTCCTTCAGCTTGCCGATGAGTCCGTCCACATCCTCAACCTTACCACCACCTTGGCGAGCGGGAGGTTCTGAAGAAAGACAATTAGCTCCAATTCCGTTCTCTTGAATGATAGAAACACGCCAGGGAACTCACCAGTAACCTTGATCGTCTTCAACCGCTTCTTATCCTCGATACCGAAATCGGCCAACGTCTTCTTCTCGAGGGGCTTCTTCTTCGCCTTCATGATGTTCGGCAGCGTGGCGTACCGGGGCTCGTTCAACCGCAAATCCGTCGTGATGATCATGGGCAGCTGCGCGCGCAGGGTCTCGACGCCGCCGTCGACCTCGTGTGTGACCTCGACCGTGCCACTCTCGTCCTTGATCTCGACCTTGCTGGCCTGGGTCGCCTGCGGCCAGCCCAGCAGACCCGCCAGCATCTGGCCGGTCTGGCCCTGGTCGCCGTCGATCGCCTGCTTGCCCAGCAGCACCAGGTTGATGTTCTCCTGCTTCACCACCGCCTGCAGCATCTTGGCCACGGTCAGGGGCTCCGGCCCGCCGTCCGGGCTGTCACCCACGTCGACGTGGAAGGCCCGGTCCGCGCCCATCGCCATCGCCGTGCGCAGCGTGTCCGCGCACTTGGGGCCGCCCGCCGACAGCGCCAGGATCTGGTCCACCTTGATCGGGCTCTGCTTCTTGGTGTGCCGCTCGCGCAGGCGCACGGCCTCCTCGACCGAGAGCTCGTCGAAGGGGTTGAGCGAGTGCTTGACGCCGGCCGTCTCCACGCCGGTGTTGGCTTTGTTCACGCGGGGTTTGACCTGTTTAGTAGGGATTGGTCTCTGTCAGTTTATCGTTTTCTTTTAATCGGAACATATCGCCATGTCGTATGGAGATGAGCATGTCGAGTTCGATTTCAAACTTGAGACTTCAGTATTGGGGGCTGCAGTGCGATGGCTATGCGGGCATCGTGGCGCGGAGATTCGACTCGGCAACTTCAACTTCTCACCGAAGCCGGAGCACGGGCAGGGCAATAAAAACTCACCGCATAGTCGATAACCCGCTTAATGGGGACAAGAATCCGCAGGTTGCTGGCCATTGTGATTGTTATGTGAGAGATGTTGGACCAGTTGAGTACAGTTCCAATGGGCTCGTGAGGGGAAAAATGTAAAGAGCGCGAGGGAAGGAGGGGGAAGAGAGATGGGGGGGAGGAAGAGAGGAGAGGGAAATAGCACACTGCTGTAGCTTAAACCGATCCGTCGGAGCAGTCACAGACTCACCATCCATCCGCGGCAGAAAGCAGGTGACTCTAGGCGGAGAAGCCCCCGAGGCGGGCCGAGTTTATTATCTCTCCGCCGATGTCAATCCCGCCTCCAACCGAGGTAAGTCAGGGCAGTCAGGGCAGATGTCTAAATAGAATAACAACTTGGAGTCTTTCTTGACAGCTGATAGAGGGCAAATGACCTCATTGTGCTTGAATTATGTTCTAAAATGGTTTCTCATATCTCGTTTGCCCCCCAAAAGTCTATGCAGTCGGTCTCACTGACCGACACAATGATCACCACGTTTCTTGTTTATACCGGCCTGTCTTCTCCATCCCCAGCAGATACTGCTCGGCGCCCTGTTCATTAAACCGATCGGTCTCCACCTCCGGTCCGTGCTGAAATGCCTCAGTGAGGGCCTGCCGCACGGCTTTGGGCATATTCCCAGAGGATCCGCAGATGTACACCGAGCCACGCATGTCATGCAGGAGTTTAAAGAGGAGGCCGACATTCTCGCGGATCACATCCTGAACGTAGACCTTCTGCGTCTGGTCTCGCGAGAACGCAGTCAGGACCTTCAAGCGGACCAGCTCACCCAACTCCTCCCACTCTTGTTCGAAGAAGAAATCCGCCTCTCTGTTGCGACCTCCATACACGAGCAGGGTTGGCCCGATCGGAGGCTCAACTCCAGGGTTTTCTTCCTTGTACGCCTTGACGATCGCGGCCTTCTCCCAGATCATCGATCGCAGGGGCGCGATTCCAGTTCCAGGGCCAATCAAGACCGTCGGTCCTACTAGTTGATTGACCGATGAGTTGAGACCCCCACGCTGCAACTGCACTTGAAGTGTACTTCCGGGTTGAAGCACCGATAGATACCGGGTGCAGACCCCCTGTCGAATGCGCTTGATGACTGTTTGATACTTGACGATAGCGACCAGCAGCTCGAATTTAGTGCCTCCCTCCGCTGTATGCTTGAGGGCGCCCCCGCTGGCAATACTGAATTGTCTCGCTCTCATGATCGGAAACACCGAGACGGCATGCTGCCATGGAATCTTCACCGAGTCGAATTCGTGCAGCACCTCCAGGATACTGCGTCGCGGTCGAGTGGTATAGTCCCATAGTTCGTCCAGGAACTCTGGGTTGGTGAACTCCAGAAGACGCTCTTTGTGCATTTCGTAGTCCGTGTAATGAGCCACCGTAGCGAAGAACGCTCGGCGAGGAATGGCTTGAATGTCGAGAAAGTCGGTGAGGAGAGCGCGTAAGGTCAGTTTGGGATATGAGTCGAGACCCTGGATAGGTGGAGAAGGCATATCCTCGTCGTCTGCCGAGAGTAATGTCGGCCCAGGGACGAGTGTCACCGGCCGATCGACATCTGCCTCCCAGCCCATCATCGCGATGAGATTGTCCACGTCGACGGCGAAGTTCTTCGGGGTGATGGATAGCATATCCCCAGGAACGTAGGACACTGCTTCAGGGACAGTCAGGGATAAATGGCGCACATCCTGCCAGTGATTCGCGGCAGTCGCCCGCCTATTCTCTGTCAGTGTCGCCGTCAGCGTATCTGGCAGCGGCCGAAGATCATGACCGAGTCGGTCCAGCTCAGAAGATCCATTGACTCCTGCATCAAATCCTGCGGCTCGCTCCGATTTGAAGGATTCCTCCCCATCATCTCGTAGTTGCAAGACCCATTTCGGAGGCAGCTGAACGTTGTCCGGTATCGGCACCTGCCCTGGCGGCAGCGGATATGTCTCGAGCAGATGCTCACGAAGCCTGGTGAACCACGGGATGAACGTCCCCTCAAGGCTATTACGAACTAGCACATCAGCATCTCCGCATCTCCCGGGCTGTTTGTTGTCAATGAGCAAGGGAACAAAAACTCACCCTTCGGGATGTTGCTGGTCCGCCTCTCCGCAAGGATGTATCTCCTCCGCGCCCAATTGTAGCAATCGTTTATGCAGCTTGCGAGCTGCCCAATTAAACCTATATCCAACGTCAATCAGCTTCCCAATTACTGTGAACCTCCCCTATCAAATCATCTCCCACGCACTCACTTCGGATAGGAACTATCCCCTAACCCAAAAGCCGCAAAATTGACCCCACTCAAGAACGTTGCAGGGAGCTTCTTCAACAACAACGATCGCCAAAACAATCGCGCATTAGCCGGGAAATCGCCCTGCCCTGTGGTGGAAACAACAAATAGCACCAGCGTGGACGAATTGAGTGTTTCCTAACAGTATCGTTGGAGTTAGCGTTGGGGGTTCGTGCACACACACAGACACACACTGTCTCTTAACCATCTACTTCACTGGCGATGGGAGACCGCACCGGCTTGTACTGATTCAGTTCCGCAACATGGGCCTTGAAATGGAGCCGCTCGGTTAATGCGCCGAGCTCCTCGGCGACCTCTTGAGAATTACCAGTTTCGGAGCCATAGAGGACGAGCGCAGAGCGTCTCTGTTGGGTTAGCTGAGAATTGCTGCTCATTGCTTTCTGGTATGGCACGTGCTTGCGCAATACCTGTAGTTGATATCGAAAAGCGGGAGCGAGTCACTTTCGTTTTTGCGGTTTCAATCACTCACTCACTCAGTCACTCACTCTCACTCGCTATCTTTTTTTGGGAAGCCCCCCTCCTCCGGAACGAAGGCCTTTTGCGCCGACGGAGCGGGATGACGTCATCCCGACGATCGGTCTCTTCGTTGCGAGGGGAATTTGGGGTCTTTTTCACTGGTACATTATGGATTGCTGGGTCTTGAAGTCGAGTTGATAAGAGTCTTCTACCTGGTAATATGTATATACATAACATCAAATCGTTTGAAGAACTTGTTATTCTTTTGACAAGAAACCATTCTTACTGATTGAATCTAATTACAACTGCTCGCGAAAAGTATTGTTCCTAAAAAGAACACGGCCAATTAGTTACACATGTCTCAAACCATAAAAGCCCGATAAATCGCTCAGATTGATAAGATCGAAGGAGATAATGAATATAAGGGTATCTTAAAAATAAGCGCCCGCTTTTTAATACGTATCCTCATCACCACCACCGCCGCCACCATCTCCAAACCCATCGTCGCCGTATTCATCGTCGCCGCCATCGAAGTACTGCTCCGCGTTGTAATCCCCACCCATATCGTCGTCGTCATCCTCGAAGTCATCATCCATGATCTCCTCTTCCTCCTCATCGGGGTCCAGGACCTCCCGTTCATCATCCTCGTTCTCCGCATCGCCCTCCTCTGCGTTCTTCCCTTTCTTGCCCGCCTCGTCGTCCTCCTCATCCTCATCGTCCTCGAAGCCGCGCCGGATTCCGGGTCGATCAATGCGCAGCACATATCCGTCCATCGCAGCATCGGGCTTGAAGCTCGGCTGAATGGTCTGCCACAATTCCTTGGGGAAGAATTTCATCACTGCAGCAGCAAAGACAGCCCCCTCAAAAGTTAGCAATCCGTAAAAAGTAGAATCCACCACAACCCCCCTTATTGCCCCTCCCAGAACAAGTAAAACCAGACAAGCAACCCCGAATCTTCCACCTCAAGCACAAGGGAACCGCAAAAGAGTACACAACTCACCATACTCCCTCCCGGCCAACTTCGGCAACGTCCGCATCTTCTTCTGATACTTGCCCGAGTACGAGGGCATCCCATGGAACGGGTCGAAGTGCACCCGCGCGGCACTCTCCTTCTTGGCCGACGACGTCGCCGAATCCAGCACGGAGTAATACGGCCCATCGTGGAATCGTTCTCGAAGCGACCGGTACTGATCCACCTGGATCTGCTCGTGGGGGGTTAACGGCCTGGCGCGGGGGACGTGGTATTTCTAGAATGTCGGAAAAACAAGTTGTTAACATGGAATTCGTATTCGACCCCGACACTGATGCCGGGAAAATCCTTATTTCGAATTAAAAAAAGCGGATGCATTCATTCCTCCCAACGAAAGACAGACAGAAACATACCGGGAAGAGAGGCGTCGGCGCGGTGTCGTTTTCTCCGCCTCCTTCACCAGTTTCCCAACTGAATTCTGCTCCGGGGAGCTTGCGGCCCTTCTTCGCTCCGAAGCGAGACATGGTGGAAAGAAGATGAGGGGTATGTCAGATGGAGATATGGTGTCAGTTTCGTCCTGGGCCTCTTCGTCTCGTCACAGCGGCAGTAATGCTGTACCAAGGTCGAAGGGCGACGGCGGGGAAGAGTTGCAACGAGAGTGACTTTGAGATGGGGGGGCTGCGGCGCGGCTGGAGAAAAAAAGTACAAGGACTAACCACTAACTTCTGGACTCCCGGGCGGAGCTTGGAGTCACCGCCTCCGGAGATACGCTGGACAAGGAAATAAGGGCTTGTCGCGCGGGAGCCCTGACATTTTACTTCCAAAATCAACCAATCAGATCTCAAGAATTGACGTACTGAGGTTTCCTGCATGGCGCATATCATCTACTTGTCTCAGGCTTGTACGATTAACACGCTAAAAAATAACTAAGTCTGCTCCCCAGAACCACTGAAACGAAGAAGAAAGTAGCAGATGTTCCTATTACAGCCCGACGGTTGCAACTTGGTTGCCATGTTGAGTGGTTGGCCCCCATGGGCCCTCGTTGACGCGTTGACGCAGTGTACGCATGATATCGTCGAACCCAGCCATCTGTCCGCCGCTCTCTTTCAAATCATCATACAAAGCGACCAGCACCTCATGCTTCGCAGTTGCCACTTTCCACACCGCGTTCTGTGGATCTGCGGCACCGCCTCCAACAAATTCAGAGTACGAGCGCGGAGGTTTGAAAAGGTAGGGCAGTAGGACTGTAAGAGCCGGTGGTGTCAGAGCGGCCCAGGCACCACTTGACGGAAGGACGCCCTGTGCCGCTGGAGAAAGAGTCTCCAGACTTTGTTCAGTAGGGAGCTGATACCTGGTATGGCCAGGAGCAGAGGTCGGCAATTCAGCCGGCAAGACCTGCCAATTGGCGGTAATGATCGCTTTCATAAGTGACATAGCGGCCAAGGAGACATCCTTCATGGCGAGGATGTCGGCGGTCGCGACAACATTCGTCCAGAACCCAGCGTGCTGATTCGTGTATTGGAAGTAGAGGACCCGGGCGGCCGCTGCTTCTTGGTGCCAGTCGGTTGGGGTCTGGCCGGACGTGTTCAGCTCCATCGAGTCAGCCAGATCGGGTTTGACAGGGCCATGAAAGACCTTGGCGAGTACGTCGAGTGCCTCCTTGTTCGGGGGACTACTGGGAACAGATAGTACCGCGTTCAGGCCTTGCTTGCTGGCTTCCACAAGCAAGACTCGAGGCAAGCAGGAAAGCACATTCAATTGTCCGCTGGGGACTGGCCCATGCGCCCATTGAGCGGACGAGATCGCCACAGATGCAGCGACGCGAGATACAATGCGGTCTAGCAGATGTCGGGGATTCTGCAAAAGGTGGTTGGGATACAGTTCAGCGTACTGTGCCACGTAGGACATGATTGGACCGCAAAGATAGGCCAGGTCAATAGAGTCCAGTCTGGACTCGTCGAGGTAGAACTCCAACAAAGTAGTGTGTATATCGTTTAAAATGAGGAAGTCAAGCGCTGGCGAGGAGAAGGTAGACGCGGATTGTACGGTCATTCGGGCCATGAGACCCGGGGCGTCGATGGCCAGCAGGTCATGGAAGAAGTTAATCAGAGTCATGTGCATCAACACATCGCCCCGGTCAACCATCCTGCAGGCGGCAAAGTGGAGAAGGCTGTCGCTCTGATACTTGGTTTCCACATCGGCGACTTGAGAGCTTGAGATTATGTCCCAGCGGAGTTGCCCTGCCTTCACGAGGAAGCCCATCAACCTCCCTTGAGCCACTGTCTTGTCTCGCTTCGAGATGCCTCCAGGCCCATTATCCTCGAGACTGCACACGGAGAACAAAAGCCCATAGACATCTTTATCCGTGAAGATTCTTCTCCAAAACAGACCTTGACCAGCAGTTGTTCCATCAGGCTCATGCTCGCCAAGCTCAAGCGGACTAGCGAGATCGATTTCCAACAAGGTCCAAATGGTGTCTAACGCCGCTTGAGCGACAGCGGTAGACGAAGTCGACAGCCAAAGCTCTACCAGGGATGCGACGAGCTCAGAGTCCCCCGCGACAATGGCAGCATCACTCGGGACTCTGCCCGCTTTGCTCAACAATGACAAGGCCAAGAGGTTGACTGGTGGAGATGGCGCTTTAAATCCCGCAATGAAATTTATAGGAGGGTCAACAGCGCGCAGATCACTAAATGAGAGACACCCGGCAGCTTTGATTGCGAGAGTCGTGAGAGGGGTAGGATCTTCCTGAAGCACCGGCAAGAGCTCCGAGATCTGTATCAGTAGAGTGGCGGGGACATTGCGGTCCGTGTTCTCCGTCAGTTCTAACTTCAGCTTATCTATGATGTTAGTATCCAGCTTGGTAGAAGGATCACGCTGGATCTGCTGTAGATGAAGCCTGGCTTCCTCGAAGGTCGTAGGCACAGCCATACTGTTCTAGTGTAGCTTGTTCTGATGTGTTGTTGGAGGATGAATGCACCTGAAGTGATGCCCGCTCAGCGCGGGGGAGGAGGGAAAGCTGGATTGCAAACAAGACAAACCGATGACAGCTCCGCTCGTACCTCCGGATATGATGAGAGAGCATCGCCAACTCCATCGCAATCACCAACTCCCATCATCACAATTCCCAAGGTCGTGACACAATGTCTGAACATTCCGACTCACTTGTGTCTCCCAAAGCATCTGACTCCGGCCTTCATATCCAACTTCACCCTCTCATCCTACTCACGATCTCCGATCACATCACCCGCCACGCAGCCCGATGCCAGCAGGGACCCATAGTCGGAGCGCTGTTGGGCCAGCAGAACGGCCGTGAAATCACCTTAGAGCATGCATTCGAGTGTCTGGTAACGGAAGGGCCGAACGGGGAGGCTCAAATTCCGGATAGCTGGTTTGCAGAGCGAGTCCAGCAATGTAAGTCGTACACCTCTCATCCCCCTCTCAGGTCATCCCCGATAAACTGACATCTACTCTACTTCACAGTCAAGGACGTACACAAAGCGCCGGCGCTCGACCTAGTCGGATGGTGGTCGACCTGCCCATCCAGCGGCCCCAATGCATCCCACCTACCCATCCACCGCCTGATCCTCGAGAAGCACAATGAATCCGCGGTGTTTCTCGCATTCCACCCCGCCGAAGTTGCCGGAGCATCCTCAAAAGGCGGCAAATTGCCTCTCACCATCTACGAGAGCGTTTACGAAGGAGGCGAGAATGCCAACGCCAACACCATGCAAGTCGACAGCGAGGAACAGCCACCAACGCTGAGCATCAAGTTCCGCGAACTCCCCTACTCCATCGAGACCGGCGAAGCCGAGATGATAGGCATCGACACCGTCGCACGAACCGCCCGCAACGCAGCCATCTATCCCTCGAGCACCAGCACAGACCCATCGCAAATAAGCAAGGCCAAACAATCAACCAAGGAACAGCAAGAACAACAACAACAATCATCAACCGAACCATCAGCCCTCCTCTCGCCCGAAGAAGAAGAGCGTACGTCCTCCCTCCCCCCTGCCAATCCTTCAAACCAAGCCCCTTAGGAAATACTGATGAAAACAACAGTAATCGCCAGCCTCAACACCCGCCTCAACGCCATCCGAACCCTCGAATCCCGAATCTCACTCATCAAATCCTACGTCTCCAGCATCTCTACCTCCCCCCCCAGCACCGCCACCACCACCACCCTACAACCCACAACAACAACAACAACCCTCTCCCACCCAATCCTCCGCAACATCAACGCCTGCCTCTCCCACCTCTCCCTCCTCACACCCCCCGCCAACAGCGCCCTGAACCGCGAAACCCTCGCCCAGGCCAACGACGTCCACCTCGTCGCCCTCCTCGGCCAACTCAGCCACAGCATCAGCAACATGCGGGAACTGGGCAGACGCACCGCCATCCTGAACAACGCCCGGCGGACCATGGCCGCGGCCGCGCGGAAATCCGGCCCGTCTGGCGGCTTGGGCTCTTTGGGTGGGAGCGGTGGTGGTGGTGGGAGCGGCGGTGTGGACCTGCAGATGCGGATGGCGGGGTTGCAGGGGCGGTATGGTGGGGAAGAGATGCTCTACGGGAGAATGGGGGGCGGCGGGGATGGGTTCTAGAGTGGTTTTTTCTGAACGGATGGAATGAGGGAGGGGGCCTGTCTCTGCCCTCTGCCCTCTGCCCCGGGAACAACTCCATGGAATCGCCCCATTATTGTTCCATCCTTTAGATACGTAATGAGATTATGGTTGAAATGTTTCTTTCGTGTAGATAGAATGAGGGATGATCGGAATACTCATCCTTACGGGTGAATACACATCGAGTTTGTGGCAATAAATCTACAATCCGAGATCCTCCAACTCTGTGGGAGGTCGAGAACATAGGCAAAGAGTGTGAACCTACTCCTCTCCAAACCAGAAAACACAAGGACTTCAAGAAGAATCTCGTCAATCCGCGATACAATCAATATTTCATGCCATGATCTCGTACAATGTGAAACAAGAATAACGCAGATAAAGCGCCATCGGCCAGATGACCCAGCAAAAAACAGAGGGTATTATACGACAAAATCCAACAGGTATAGAACCAACGCCATGGGGACAATATGAAGGTGACGGGTGACTGGGATGGAACACCGTCAAAGACAGCTTGCTGTAGAAAAGAGAATGGTAGATGCAACAACCAGTGCTACGAGGTCTAAGTCATGTCATGTCACGCGCTTCGGTTTGCTTTGAGGAAAAGCTTTGGATGCAAATGCAATGAGTCGGCTTGGAGGGGGTCCCATTTACCTCCGTTGATGACTCTCAATATCGTATCCAGGTGGCGGGGTTTGATATGTTTCTGGAAGAGGGATCGGAGGTTGTTCCTGGAGGGGAGCTTGTTGGTAGGGTTGAGCGTGGGTGGCTGTTGTAGCGGTGGTGTTGTCCGGGTACGGAGGGTTTCCGGGGGTTGGGGTATCGTGGTGATAAGGGTCGTGGGCCAGATGCTGAGATTGTACCAAGTACGGATTGTATGCATCCTCATAGGATGGGTCTGTATGAGGAGCCGTGTGCGAGGGTTGCGGTTCCAGTATAGACGAGCCGCTCAATCGATTATGCGAGTAGAAGCGATTCGGATCACCGTCATCGTGCATGCCCGGGGCTAGCCCGCCTGGACTGGGCTGAGCATGAGACAAAAGCACCTCGCCTTCCTCGTCGCTGCCATATCGCCCTGCGCTCAATGCCGTTGGAGGCCCTTGGTATGCGGTTCCGTACGGTGGAGTGAGGTTCTCAGTCGCATTCAGTCCAAACGCCTCGGTCGGCGTGTGGTAGCTGGGATCCAGCGTCCGCTTCTTGCGTCCCACGAACAGCCAACGGAAACTGCGACCAACCGCCTTAGCAAGGTCGACAGGATTGAGCGCATCCAAAAGGCCTTTGAAACCAAAGCGACCTCCCTGATAGCTGGCCTTTCCATTACCATAAAAGTCGGTGACATCGGAATTTTGCGCAAGAAGCGAGTACGGTTGCCATGCGAAGGCCCACAGATGAAGGACCGAAAACATAGCCATTTCGATACAGATGAGAATGTTTGATAGACCGACCTTCAGGTCCGGTGACTGGATTGTCTTACTCGCCTTGATGACACCCGCGGAAGAAAGGAACGAGATCAACGTCTGCGGGTACAATTAGACCAGTTGCCACGAGAGTAAATTACGGAATGAGCCCACTTACCGACTGCCAGAAAGACAAGAAGATCACGAGTTTGATGGAAAGAATCTTCAAGAAGGCAGAGTGTTGGCTGATGTCGTCTTTGAGCTGAATGTAGAACTGAATCAGGCAGTACATGGCGATCGAGACAGCGATACACTCTACAATCATAGTCTATCCAGGCAAGAAGGTCAGTCGAGGACCGCCAGCAATCGGGCGCAAGAGCACATACCCAAATGTGCGAGAACGCAGGGTTGAGCGATTCTTCGCAGTAAACATTGTAGTGTTGCGTGATGACCGCGATAACGGTCATAAGGACCCGGAGGACACAGTATTGAAAAACGCCCACCCAAATCACCTTTGGTCCTTCGTCAGCTCGTGACCGACGCGATTGAGACATCGAAGAAACTCACATTGAACCAAGTCAAACCACTGCGAGGGGTTCTCCACACGCCTTTCTCACCGCCAGAGATCTTTTGCAGCCATGGGATAGGCCAGACCCAGGGCTTGGGCACCACGCCGCGGAAATACTCTTTTTGATTATGCAGGTCGGGTGCGACGTAGGCGCAAAGGAGGGAGAAGAAAGCGGAGATGGCGAAGGCTTCGTAGCAATTTCCAATCAAATCGTAGTAGACATCGTTCTTGTAGAAGTACGTTCCGACCCACGCGACGACCGAATAAATAGGTATCATCAATAGGATTCGTATTTGACTGTGAGATGTGACATGATAGCGTTAGCTCTGTGCGACTCTGGCTCGGCGCGACGATAAGGCGGGAACGTACTGTCGTTGCTCGATCGGCTTGCTGTAATGCGTAGCATGCATCATAATAAGATAGAAAGAAACAATCATGGAAATCAGACCAAACACCCCGCCGACCATGAGGCACAGCTGGTGAAAGGTGATCCCGCCTTCCCAGAGGTCGACCTCCGTGACTATGCGAGTGAGAATGAAGAATCCGCGTCAGCTCAACTTAACAACCATAGCGTCGCAAATTGTAGCGAAGAGCGGGCAAAGGACGAAAAGGGACATACTGGTCTCATCCTCGGCGGTGGAATTACACACCGGCCAGCCCATTCTTGGGAGTGAGAGTGGAAGATGAACAGCTGAACAGTGAGAGGCCTCAGAATGCGCGAGAGGATATAGGAGAAACGAAAATAGAGGTCTTCAGGATGTTGTGGAAGAAGGGGGAGTAAAACCGTCGCAAATTGAATGGAGAGCGAGAAACACGGTCGACTTTCTATCTTATCCGCCCAGCCCGGCTTGGCCCAAGAATGAGCGACTGAACCCCTGGGAGAGCCGCCCGAGATTAGGCTTCCGTCCACACTTTTGTCGCCGGTGGAACTGCAAGGATAGTAATCGTGGGTCGAGCGGACAGAAAGTAATGGGGTGTATGTCTGCCACGCTGGAACAGGCGCCGAGAAAGCGTGAGCTGCGTGTCGTGTTGCTTGGTGTTGCTTGGCAGGAACAGCGTCTAATAAGTGAACAGAAGAGGGGGGGAAGACAAGAAGTGAAGGAGAGGGAGCGAGAAAGAGAGGCTGGGGATCAACAGTGATCGGCCAGAGGGGGAAAAGAAATGAATGATGGTGTGGACAAAGCCAATACTGCTGGGGAACAATGAAGATGATGGTGCTGGTCGTGGTACATCGGACTGTTGATCCGAATACACTGTCTATGGCGTAGTTGGAAAGAAGTACTTTGTAGGTTAGTTACTGTATTCAACCAGACCAGACCAGGATTATCAATCAATCTAGCTAGTCTCGGTAGTCCAGTCCAGAATAATTTAGTATAGGTATAGGTATAGGTATAGTATAAAACCAAGGGAGGGAGCAGATGAAACGAAACACAGGTGAAGTGCACTTACTCACTTCATTTCAATTTGCATTGGAATGCTTTGTGATTGCTGAGATGACGAACCACAGGCACCAAAGTTAACGGCAGTTTGGAGGCAATCTCAAGTGACCATACCAATACACGTCATCTTCATTGTTCCCCGCCATAAAGACGGTAAATTAGCTCAACTTACATCACAGCTGGTATGTACGGTATCCACTGGCCACGGGCTGCGCCACTTTCCCGAAATAGCCGGAACTGCCTTCAATTCCACTCTCGCGACTCTGTTACTCATTTTCACGCTCCTTTCCCCCTTTGTCTATTGGAGAATGAACAAGATTCAAGCACATTTCTAACGGATCACCACAGCCCCGTTCATTGGTATCATTATTATTATTATTATTATTATTATTATTATTATTCTTATTCTTCTTCTTCTTCTTCTTCTTCTTCTTCTTCTTCTTCTTCTTCTTCTGCGTCTGCTTCTTCTTGCTATTGATTACTCTTTTTTGCAGTCAAACTGGCAGCCAAGCAGAGTTGTTCATTGTATTGTATAGTGGGGGACTCCACAGTGGTGCAGTCATCAGCTAATTTACATCCATGCTTGCCTCTTCCCCCCTCCCTGCCCCCCTGCCCCTCACAATGTCCCTTAACTACTACTGTACACGTGACGGATGACTACATCCGTACAATCACTAGAACAATGAGGAACCAGATTGTCAGAAAAAGTATCGTTACCATCGACTGCGTCGGTCGTCTCGCCACGAATCACCCATTCCTCCTCTCCGTCCTCGGCCGCCGCGGCCGCCGCGTCGGCCCCGTCCACCACCTAAGTACTCCGGCCCCTTGTCAACAAATAGGTCACCGTCTTCGAAAGTGATACGACGGGTCTCATCCCCTCCCCGTCGGGGGAATGCGCCTTTTCGTAGCAGGTCGTCGAATCGATCGAGACGCCGGTCGGCCACCTCCCGGGTAACTGGCAAATAGTAGAGCTTAGGCTTGGTGGTGGTGGACATGAACAGCTCGTCCAATGGCTTGAACCCTTGGTCCGGGTGGGAATCTGACCGTGCGACAACAGGGCTACTGGGACGTCGAGTCGGACCACGACCCTCTGCACGGGGACCGGTGGGCGGTGGACGAGAGAAGCCAGCGAGATCAGGTGCACGCGCAGCTTGGGCGGCCGGTTTGCGGGAATCGACTTCTTCTAAAACAGCCTCGACACCGTCGTCTGTACGGTTGTATCTCACTTCCCATCGGGGTGCGGGACCGCCACGCTGTCGGGTCCCCTCTTCTCGTTCAATCCATGACTTTAGCTTGTCTTCGGGAATAAAATCGACAAACAACGCTTTTCGGTTGCGTTCGTTAGGCCATACGGTCGCGTGGAGAGCCGTTCGAACACGCGACGCGGCCGAGACACTTGTAAAGCTCACAAAGCAGTGTGTCTTGATGGGGTCCAGGTAGTAATCGAGGATCACATCAGCATTCGGGGAAGCATCAGGTGCCGATGCAAGAGTAACCAAATGACTTCGCAGGGCCGCCGGCTGCATCGGCCGCATCAGGCCTCCAACGTAGAGCGCAGCAGTGGCAGCATGTAGGGCAGGTTCAACTTCTGCCTCGTCCACGGCAACGTCAGGGGGAGGAGACGGCGGACGGGCTTGGTCGGCTCCCGGGCCCGCGAAGAGACCTTTGAAACGGACATCGTGTTTTGGCGGGGCATCTTTCTTGGCTGCGAGGGTTGTATCGTCAGCGGCCGGGGCAGATCCCGTTTCCCGACCTGGCGCCGCCGTTTCAGGCTCAGCACGTGCCTCAGGGGGTTCGCGCGAATGTGCTGCCCCTTCTTCTCCCTGTTGATCCACCTCCATCATAGATGATCCTTGATCTTCAGGCAGAAGCACGCGAGGCTCTTCCTCTTGCGCCTTCGCCTTTTTGATGGCCAGAGCTTCCGGTGTGGGCACAGGACTCTGGCTACGTCGCTTGCGCTTGCGTCGATCCTCCAACAGCTCCTCTGTGGGAAGAGGAGTTGATAATGCTGTGTTCAATTCCGAAGGGATACTCGTAGGCGGCGCGGTCTCCTTGGGCTCTGCATCTTGCTGCGGGATGGCTGTAGGTTCCTGCACAGTTTCGTTTCCGGGAGCCTGCTCAACCGGGACGGCAGGTGGCTCGGCCGTCGTTTCCTGCACTGCTTGCACTGCTTGCACTGCTGAGGTGTCAGTCGTGACCACCGTCTCTTCCAGCTCCTGCGCTTTTGTTCTTGGCTCCTCCTCCTCTTTCGGCTGTTCTGGCAACTCCTCCGCGACCTGATCGCCACGGGCAGCAATCTCCTCTACTACACTCTCCGGTTGAGGCACCGCAGCCTCTGCCTGCTCCGGCGTTTGTTCCGGTGGCTGTGTTGAAACCTCGGTCTCCATTTGCTTCACGGTCTCTTCGGGGACCGGCTCCGCGTGTGTGGCCGAATCGGCCTGCGGCTCAACTGGTTGCGCAGGTTGTACCTCCTCCGTCTCCGGTGTAGGCTCGCTCATTTCATCTCCCTCCTCCTCCTGCTGCTGCGCATTATCGCGATCGGAGCCCGGTTCCGCGGTCGCATCCTGTCCTGCAGCTTCACGAGCATCCTCTTCCTCCAATCGTTCGATGATTTGTTGTTTGACGCGAAGACCGGTCTGCGCGATGCCGCGTCGCTTCAACTCCGCTTTCAGGTCGGTGACCTTCAATTTCGAGTAATCGGTCATATTGTTGGGGTACTAGTAAGTACTAGGATCGATCCGCGAGATGGCGAAGATTTAGTTGCATATATGAAGGTCGCCTTGCGAGGGGCTGGTGTCCGATGAATGATTGTGATTCAGACGGGGCTGGTCATGGCTGTATAAATGGGGGTATATGTTGGTGGTCCGTTTGGATGCGCTGCTGCCCCTGCGGTAGAGTGAATAGTCATTCAGACAGTTCCTTTGTAGGTGCAGTGGACGGTCGGTCGGGGCTGAGCTTGACTGGCGGAGGGTAGATGATGTCGTGCGCTAGGCCGGTTTGGGGCAAGGGGGTACTGCCGCATGAGGTTTAGTGTGGTTCTAAGTGGAATTGGCTCAGCCTTTTCTCGATTAGGATGTTTTGGTGTGAGCCGAAGAAAGTAGAAACCAAGCATCGACAAAGACGAATTGCCAAGCTCTGATAAGAAGTCTACAAAGTGCAGCGGTTGACTTGATCAAGGCTACCAAGAGAGGCTGCGAGAATTCTATGATTATATCATGCATACAAGACTATATACTCGAGATCAAATGTCTGATATTGCATTGTTGCCCCAAAGCTATGCTTGTTTTGTTGCCTGTTATCATCCTGTAAATATACTTACTTGCCCTCAAGCAGTACGAACCTGCTTGAGATTGTACAATACTCGGGTTCTATTTCTCTTTTCTCCCAGGACCGGGCAGTACAGATTGAGAGTAGATACTCCAAATCCGAGAAACTCGTCTTGCATCCTAGGTACGCCAACAGAAACTAAGAATCTTTACACTGAAAATAGTGTAAGTACAACTTGTGGAGGCACGCTCTTCCACTCAGGCTCAAATGTGCACCCTCCACAACATGTGTTCGCATCTGAAACACTTCATGAGCTCGAGGCCAGACTCCATGGTTACTCACCACGAGAAAGAATATCAGAAGGAACTCAGTCTGCAAGTTCTTTTTCAACGCTCTCCAATGTCGCGTAACAGGCTAGAATTGTCCGTCGACTTTACAGCAAGGGCCATCCGGTAGAGTTACACATCTCTACATTCCGATATACACACTGTGGAAGGAAATGGAAGCGTATTAAGGGTAGGTCCCTGGTTTCACTGATAAGGTAGGTACCGTACGACGGAGTAAGATCCAATAGACACACCCACGTCTTCTAACGCCTCAAGAACAGGGACAATGGTGAGCTTAGGCCCCAAAGCTTGACCTCGGGGTTGGGTGCAGTGCCAATTGCAGTGCCACAGGTCGGGTTCCGATCCGATGACGTATGCGACTCAGATAAAGTCGAACTGCACCGGTGTTCGGATCGGCCGGTTTTGCTTACGCACAGACCTCAACCTGATATGCCTTAGCTTCTTTGGGGGGGGTTCTTGGGGGAAGGTCATGATATCCACACGAGTTGATGTCATCGTGAGTCGATACGAAGTAAAGAGTATCATGCTACTCGTATATTAAGACCTATAAGACGGGCATGATGGCTTCGCGCGCAAGAGCACAGAGTAACATACCAGGATCATATACTACACACTATATTCTACCCTTATCCCCCCCCCCAAACAATAATGCCATCCTCACTCGACGACAAAACAGATTTGGATCAATCAGTATCCGCGAAACAAGCCCCCGTCACCCAGGCACGACCAGTAGCCACGGACGTGGCCGCGCACATCCAACAACCCGGCGTCCCCCGCGCCAACTACACCGTCTCGCAGACCAAATCGGGCCTCCACTCAAAATACCACGAGGAAAACCAAGACTATGTGCGTTTTCGAACCGAATAGGTGGCTGGCTGGCTGCCGGGATAAAGCTAGTTGATTGACCCCGATCTAGACCGTTCTCCAGCAGCACGTCCTCTTCTGGGACCGAGATGGCGACGGCCAGATCACCCCGTGGGACACCTACGTCGGCTTCCGGGAGCTGGGGTTCAACATGCTCTTCTCGTTCCTGGCGATGCTGATCATCAACCTCAACTTCTCGTACCCGTCGCGGCTGGCGCATTCCTGGTTCCCGGATCCGTGGTTCCGGGTGTATGTGGACGGGATTCACAAGGCTAAGGTATGTTACAGGGTTGAACTCCCCGGAGTTTCGATGATGCAAAACGGAAACTGGTGGGGCAAGAGGATGGCCTCTGCGATGTGTTTTAATCTGACTTTTGGGCGAAACCTCTCAGCATGGATCGGACAGTGGCGTGATCGACAACGAGGGCCGGTTCGTCCCGCAGGCGTTTGAGAATATGTTCGCCAAATATGACCGGAAAGGCGACGGGACTCTGACGCTCGGGGAGATTATCAAATTGATGCACGGTCAGCGGGTGGCTGTTGATCCGTTCGGGGTAGGTTATTGATCATCTCAGACCAGTGGCTGCGGGGTGTGTACTGTATGCTGATCTGTGAGTCAATAGTGGGGGGCTGCCCTCTTCGAGTGGGGGACGACATGGTTGCTGCTCCAGAAGGATGGACGCATCTACAAGGAAGATCTGCGTCAAGTGTACGATGTGAGTAATTTGCCAGTGGTTGGAAGTATTTGAATAGTGTCTGATGAATTGTATGACTCCAGGGCTCGATCTTCTGGAATATCCGCAAGAAGCGTCAGGAGTCTGGGCGATGGGGTAAGGGCTTTGGATTGGGAGGAGATGGTATGATTGGGTGGGTCTATGTTTCGTGATTTATGGAATTTACCCTAAAGCGAGCGGGATGAGCAAGTCGGATAGAGATACCATGAGTTCTCAGTAGGTTGAGTTACTCAAAATAAGCAGCATCCCTGAACTGCCATCGTGAGAAAATCTAGACATATGGCCGAAGGAACTATCTATGCATAGATAGATAACGTGGCGTGTGGCCCGTCAGCTCCGAACTCCGCAGATAAAGCTTAGATTAGGAGAAGCGGCGTTATCAATCAGCCCCTCTTCGGCGTTGCGTGCGGAGTAAAACTACCTTACCTATAGTAGGCCGGATGCATAAATAAAGCACCAGGGCCCTCACAGGAGTCCATATTTCACCTCAAATCACCATTACACTCTCCCATTCAAATTGATCCTATCCACCATGTCCCCCATCCTCCCCATCGACAACCCCATTCAGCCCTTCTGGCGCACGGAACTCGATGAACTGGATTCCCTCCGCACGACCCCAGACCTGCCCCAAGAGACCGATATCGCGATCATCGGCGCCGGGTACGCGGGTGTGACCCTAGCCTACTACCTCCTGAAACAACTCGGCCACGACAGCACCACATCTTCATCGTCCCATCCGACAATCACCCTCCTCGAGGCGCGCCAGATATGCTCGGGCGCAACCGGTCGCAACGGTATGCCAGCCTTCCCCAAGTAACTAAACCTGCTTACAAAAAAAAAAAAAAAAACAGGCGGCCACCTCCGACCCGACATCTACGGCCACATCCCCAAGTACATCGAGCGGTACGGGCTGTCCGCCGGGGTCGAGATCGCCGACTTCGAGTACGCGCACATGCAAGCGCTGAAGGATCTGCTGGCGGAGGAGCAGATCGACTGCGACTTCAACATCACGCGCAACATGAACGTGTACCTCAGCGAGGAGGGCGGGGAGCGCGCCCGTCGGGCCTACGAGACGCTGCTGGCGCAGGGGGTGGCCGTGGCGAAGGATTTGCATTATACGTCGGCGAAGAACGCGGAGGGGGTGAGTGCTGTGTTGTCCCCACTGTTTCCTCTTGGTCTGGATGCTCGCGGAGAGAGAGAGTTCCGTGATAGTGAAGTGCCTCGCTCACGGCGATGGCTAGCGCCCGGCTTAATGGACGAAGCTAACACACACTAACAAAAAGATCTCCGGCGTCAAAGGCGCAAAGGCCTGCCTCTCCTACACCTCCGGCACCCTGTGGCCGTACAAATTCATCCTGGGCCTTCTCCACAAGATCGCCTCGTCCCCGCAGCTGAACGTGCAAGCCCAAACCCCCGTGACGGCGGTGACTACCACCGAAGATAAGCCGGAGCACACCATTCACACCCCGCGCGGCGTCATCCGCGCCCGGAAAGTCGTCTACGCGACCAACGCCTACACCGGGGGCTTGCTGCCGCAGTACGCCAAGAACATCGTCCCCTGCCGGGGCATCTGCTCGCACATCGCCGTGCCAGCGGAGCAAGCCAGCGTGCCCTTTCTGCCGTACTCGTATGTGGTGTACACGAAGGAAGGCGGCGGGAGCAGTTATTTGATCTCGCGGCCGGATGGGAGCATCATTGTTGGCGGGGCGCATTATACTTTCAAGGATGCGCGGGAGCAGTGGTACAATGTGGTGGATGATGGGACGTTGATTGAGCCGACGAAGCATTATTTTGATGATTACATGCAGAGGACGTTCAGGGGGTGGGAGAAGAGCGGGGCGTATGTCAAGGAGATTTGGACGGGGAGTGAGTTTTCCCTTGCTTTACTGCCCCGGTTTCGATTCTTCTGTATGAGGAGGGAAGTTGCTAACATGAAGACAAATACAAGTCATGGGGTACTCGTACGACTCCCATCCGCACATCGGGCAGGTCCCGGATAAACCGGACCAGTATATCTGCGCGGGTTTCAATGGGCATGGCATGCCGGTGGTGTTGCTCAGCGCGAAGTGTCTGGCGGAGATGATCGCGACGGGGAAGCCATTCGAAGAGACGGAGACGCGTCTGCCCCGGCTGTTCAAGACGACGGCCGAGAGAATCCATAAGGCGCAGACGGGGCCCGAGGGGGGGGATATCCTGGGAAAGTAATTGCCAGGTCCTCATCCGCGCTGATATGTTGTACTTTTTTTGTACATATCTCACCCCGCATCAATCCCTTTCAAGATAGAAGCATGCTAGCATCGCTTAATGCACCATCGAATTCAAAAACTCACTCAACCAGTCATCATACCCGACCCCCAGCCCCAAAGCACCCGCACCAGCACCCGCACCCGCACCAGCACCAGAAACATCCTGATTCAACGGGACGCCTTCACTCCCCCCAGCACCACCACCCCCGGCAGTCCCACCTAACTTCCGTTCCCAAACCAACCGTATAGACTCATACTTCCCCACTGACTGAAAAAACACCTCCCCCTCATCCACCTCCTCCTCCTCCTCCTCCTCTTGGCCCAAGTCCCCCTCTCCATCCCCCACCGCATCCCCCCTCCCACCAAAAAACCCCCTCCCCCCCTCCAACCTCGCCAACGCCGCCGCCTGCCCCAAATTCCCCACCACGCGGTCCAACACCCCCAAAATATCCACCGCCCGTCGCACGCCCCCGCGATCCCACAGCGGATCCTCCAGCGTGGAGAGCCGCCACAGCGCGGCCAGGGCGCGGGCCAGCTGCGCGAACACCGTGAAGGGGAAGCCGCTGTATTCGGCCGGTGGGATGGTGAGGAAGGTTTCGAGCCAGAGCTTTGTGGCGGTGAGGGCGGCGGAGAGGCGGTTGAGGTGGGAGATGTTGAGTTTGGGGGTTGGGGTTTGCGAAGTGGGTGAGGGTTGGGATTGGGAATGGGAATGGGATTGGGATGGTTTAGGGTCGGGGCTGGGGCTGAGGCTTGTGTTGAGGAGGAGGGAGGGTTCGGTCAGGGTTAGGGTGGTGTGGGTGTTGTGGAGGTGGATTATTTCTGGTTTGGGGCGTTAGATATCTGGGTCTGTGATGGGGGTTTCTATGGAGGTTTTCTGGAAGCAGGGGGAGGTGAAGGGGACGTACTGTATTGTTGGGTGTCGGGGGGGAATTTGGTTTGGGCGGATTGGAGATAGGTGGTTAGGGCATGATGGTAGGTGGGGATCGGGGCTTGGAGGGGGTGGGGGGTTTCTTGGTGGTTTAGTTGCTCGTTGACGTGTTGGTAGCGGACTTGGTGGATGAGGACTTCGTCGTGGGGACTGTCGGGGTGCTGGCTTAGGGTTTCGAGGCATTCTTCTAGGTATGGGGTCCAACGGAGGGATGAGGCTTTCTTGAAGAAGAGGGCGATACTACATGCTGATTAGATCTGAGCAGTGCATTGCTTTGTTGATGCGGTGGCATACCTCGAGGTGAGGAGGTAACAGCCTAGCACGGCTCGACGCTCCTCTTTGGACCGGACGGGCAGCGGGGGAGGGCCGTCATCCACGGACGAATGAAGACACAACAGGAGAGAGTTCTCCAGCGAGGAGGGCTTGTCCAGCGACAGATCATACACCACCGCAATGGCGAGCTGGCTGAACATGATCAGGTTGAGCTTACGGAAGACTTGTTGGCTGGACCTGGAACGAGGGTTAGAACCGAGGAGGGGAATAGTGGCGAACAACAAACGTACCAAGCGGTAAAGATCAGTATGCCCAAGAGGAGATCGAGATCGCGACCCCCGTAGTCAAGAACCGCCTTCCGCGCGACAATCTCTTTGACCTTGTCGCAGAGCGCAGAGCGCTGCTTCGCGCTCTTCGAAGCAACCGCCATCACACATAGCCACGTGAATGGCCGCTCTCGCTGGAGACGCCGTGCCGTGGTCCCCGACGGGAAATGGATGAATGGGAGATACGGCAGTTTCTGCGTCAGAAACGCCGTCAAACACTCTTCGGCTTGCCACGGCGGGAGCTCGAGAGCAGCGTCTTCTGGCAAGTGAGCTACCGAGCCGAGACCACTTGATGTCTGCTCGAGCGGATCGGTAGACTGCAGCCGGACCCGCGGATTGCTGGCATTTTGGATTTCAACGTCAGGTCTCCTCCATGAGATACTGCGCGGGGTCCGTGACCGGGGCCGCGGCCTTGCCGGCGTCGTCGCGTTCAACTGCTCCTCGATCAAGTCAGCGTATTCATCTGCGGCCGCACTGCTACCAGATGCATGCGCAGCCCGGGCACGAAGCAGCGCGACCAGATCATCCAGCTTCTTCTCCAGTCGACCGCTCTTCGTGGCGGCAGATTTGCGGAGTTTTTGCCGGCGCTGGAACGCGGAGGGGCGACATTCTTTGTTGAGGCGCTGACAGCTGTGGAGCATGCATATAGTCAGTCAGGACGGTGGGTGGAGAAACATGCTTATTGTGGAACAAACCCACCGTTGACATTGGCCTCCGTCTTTGGAAAGTACGCACTTGCATTTCGCCTGCGAGCAATTCATACATGCGCGGCCGTACGGGGCCGGGGAAAGATCATATTGCATTGAGGGATGGTCCATGGCTGGTGGAAGCAGCATGGGAAGTATTAGTATGTGCTGAGGGGGAAACAAAACATGATCTCAACGAGCGGGATTCAGTCAGATTAAATGGAAAGTCGCCGTAGGGAGATAAGGACCGAACGCCGTCGGTGTTTAGTGATTTCATGACTGGTGAAAGGATTAAGACCGACGGACATTGCGGATTTTAGTTGGCCTCGGCCATAAGCCCTAACTGTATGACAGTGTGTATAACTACAGCATGAGGACAACAGAAAGAGAATATCATAACCAGCATCCTCACCCTCAACAAAGACAGGCAAAAAGACAACAGTCTCAGCCACAGGATTCGCGAGTCTTGAAAACCTCAACTATATACCAACCTCTTCACAATGTCTCCCAGCAACCGCGCCGCGTGGCTCGGGTCCGAAAAAGCCTATCCCCTCGAAGTGGACGAAGCAACCTACACCCCTCCCCAGGAGAACGAAATTGTGATCAAAAACCAAGCCGTCGGACTCAATCTGGTCGACTATGCCATGCAAGACATGGGCACCGCCCTCTTCCCCTGGTCGACCTACCCGACCGTCTTGGGCTGCGACGTGGCCGGCGAAGTCGTCGAGGTCGGCCCCGGCGCCCTCACCTCCCGCTTCAAGCCCGGGGACCGCGTGCTCGGCTTGACATCAGGCGTCCGAACCAGCCGACCGGCTGATGGGGGCTTCCAGTCCTACGTGGTCCTCACACCCCAGACCACCGCACACATCCCGCCCCAACTATCCTTCCCAGACGCCGCGGCCATTCCCTTGGGAATCTCCACGGCCGCAAGCGGTCTTTTCCAGAAGGACCATCTTGCCCTACAGTTCCCTCGCAATCCTCGCGCTGCGTCCACGGGTCAGACGGTGCTCATCTGGAGTGGCTCGTCGAGTGTCGGCAGCAGCGCGGTTCAGATGGCTGTCGCAGCCGGGTACGAGGTCTTTACCACGGCGTCGCCCAAGAACTTTGAGTTCGTGAAGTCCCTGGGGGCGAGCCAGGTCTTTGACTATCGCAGCGAGACGGTGGTGGAGGATGTGGTGGCGGCTTTTCAGGGCAAGCAGAGTGCGGGAGCGTTTGCAGTCGGCGATGGCAGTGTGGAGTTGTGTGCGAAGATCGTGGCGCAAGTCGAGGGCAGGAAGTTTGTTTCCCTGGCGGTTCCTCCGACAGGGCCGCTTGGGGAGGGCATAGAGTCGAAGTTCGTCTTTGGAAGTGATTTAAGGCACAATGAGGTTGGGCCAGCAATCTTCGAACACTTTCTGCCACGGGCACTGGAAGATGGCTCCTTCAGGTCTGCGTTGAAGGTGAAAGTGGTGGGACGGGGGTTGGAGTCGGTTCAGAGTGGCTTGGATACTTTGAAGAAGGGAGTGTCGGCGATGAAATTGGTCGTTGAGTTGTGATCTGGGCTTGATTTGATATAAACATGTAAGATTTATCTTCTTTTTGTGTCTTAATCTCATCATGTCCGAGCAAACATACTGGCCTTCAACCCTACTGTATGTTTATCCAGTCTGTCATTCTACCGGTAGACAAAGACCAGTACATATGATATGTCATGTGCGGTGATACTTTCTGAGATCTATCTTCGAGTTGCCTGAAAGGTGAGCGGCCACTGAAAAGACAAAAGAACTGGAGAAGGTCGGATAGTTGCACTGCATCAAATGTGGCGTTCAATACTTCGGAGGTTTATTGGCAGATAATGTCTCCACGGCTAAGCAAGGAAGGCAACTGAATGCCAACCTTTTAATCGATGACTCTTCTGTTCTTTGGAAGCAAAGACCACAGCACACATTCTTATCACGCCGTGTGACGACTATCTGCAGCAAGACCTCGCCTCCATGGATACACATTTGACGGGAGAGAAGGACTCGGAGGATCTCACGACCAGCCTCCCCGACATCAGCCAGACCGAATTACCCCTAGAAAAATGGATCACCGGTTGGAAGTTGGCAGCTGTCTTTACAGGCATCACTGTTGTGAGCTTCTTGATGCTCCTCGATATGTCTATAATATCAACGGTGAGTCTACCTGGATTTCGAGCGCATGAACTACCACTAATCCCGGTACAGGCAATCCCTAGAATCACCAGTGACTTTCACTCTCTCGACGATGTGGGCTGGTACGGCAGTTCGTATCAGTTGGCCAGGTGAGCCTGTAGCCCTGCCAGTGTGGTTACTTGACATACAATTGTTGACTTGATCCAGTGCTGCTCTGCAGCCATTGGCTGGCAAACTCTATGCCAATTTCAACTCGAAAGTAGGTGTCGAACCGCTATTGCCCGTATAGACTTCAACTCAAGTTGGGCAGTGGACTTTCTTTACGTTCTTCACCGTTTTCGAACTGGGGTCCCTTCTCTGCGGTCTCGCTAGCTCATCCAAGATGTTGATCGTTGCACGTGCCGTGGCCGGCATCGGAGGTGCTGGCATTCAGACAGGCGCTTTCACCATCATCGCCAACTCAGTTCCCATGAGCAAAAGGCCTTGTAAGCTTGAGATGGATAGTCCTCGAAGGAGACCGCTGACAAGTTTACAGCATTGATCGGAATGTCTATGGGCAGTAAGTGTGTCACGAAAAGATTGGTCTCCGTGAACATACGACTGACAAGACCACAGTAGCGCAGATGGGGCTGGTGATAGGTCCCTTGCTTGGGGGTGCATTGACTGAGTTTTCGACCTGGCGCTGGTGTAGGCACCTCCTGCCCTGCTCCCGGCTTATCACTAAACTGATTCCAGGCTTCTATATCAATTTACCCATTGGAGGAGTTGTCGCGGCCTTGATTGCTTTCATTGACATTCCAGAGCAGCTGCACAAGCCTGCAGCGTTGACAGTTGCTCGCTCGATTCACCGACAATTGGACCTTGTTGGTTTCACCTTGTTCGCCCCAGCTGCGATTCAGTTGCTTCTAGCGTTGCAATACGGGGGCAACGAGTACCCCTGGAGTAGCCCTACCATCATTGGTTTGTTCTGCGGTGCAGGCTGCACCTTCATCGTCTTTCTTGTTTGGGAGTACCTCAAAGGCACAGATGCGATGATTCCATTCATGATCCTGTCGAATCGTGTGGTATATTGCAGCTGTCTGAATTTCGGATTCCTGATGAGTCTGATCATCTGCAAGGACTACTACGTTCCAATCTACTTCCAGGCAGTCAAGGGGGCCTCGCCCCTGTTCAGTGGCTTATTCCGTCTGCCCACTATGGTACCGCAACTGCTTGCAGCGCTCTTTGTGGGCATGCTCGGTAGGTTATTGCTTATTTGGCTTTAGATCTAAACTGATATACCATAGTCGAACGTCAGGGCTATTACCTGCCATACGTTCTCATCAGCTCCATCTTTAACGGCGTCTCAAGTGGTTTGATGGCTACTTTCATGCCGGACACATCCATTGGCAAATGGGCTGGGTACCAGGTATTGGCAGGAGTGGGTGAGGGTATGGGTATACAGCTGGTAGGTCGACCTGAACTGTAAACGTTTCGTACGGGAGACTAAAGCCAGCGCGTTTCAGCCTGTTGTTGCCGTGCAAAGCACGCTCCCGCCCCCCGAGGTGCCTATTGCAATGGGCTTGCTAACGTTCAGCTCAACCCTGGGGGCATCTCTCTTCCTAAGCTTCTCGCAGACCATTCAAAATACAGGGTTGAGGGAATTGCTGCCGCGATATGCACCGCATGTCAGCGCCCAAGAGGTGCTTACAGCTGGAGCAACTGGGTTTCGAAGTGTCGTATCGGTCGCGGATCTCCATGGGGTCCTCCTGGCATATTCGAAGACCATCGACCGCGTGTTCTACCTCTGTGCGGGTTGCTCCTGCGTGTGCTTCGTGGTTGCATGGGGAATGGGATGGGGTAGTATCCGGTCTGAGGGGAAAGAAGAAGCATCGAGATCGTCGGTGGAGACAGCCTAATATAATCTAGTGTGCTAAGATTGAAGCATGAAGGAAGCATGAATCATGAATCATGGATCACGACTGGCAAATCCACTTTGCGTATTCATCGTATACAATTACGCATCACGTGATGTGTGAGATAGCCAGGGATTCCGATTGGCTGTTCATGACGCATGAGTCACCCGCGGAAAACTTGAAAATAAGGCTGGTCCCCTCTTCACTCCTCCATCGTCCTACCATTTTTCCCCCCTAGAAAGTTGTCTCGCTCATTGCTGTTGTATTTTTCTGTGATTACTTCTGTCCTCACCCTTATATTCCTCGCTTTTCTGAGGCTTATTCTCGCCGGAATGGCCACGCAAACTTCTGGCGCCTCTGGCAAACTCCGTCAGTATTCCCCCTCCCCAGAATTTACCCCGCCCCCGCTTCAAGTTCTGTCCGTCCCCGCGATCTTCGAGGTGAATGGCTACTAAATCCCGTAGAGAGAGTCGCCTCGCAACCTGAAAACCCATTTTCGGCGTTGATCACCGATCAATCCATTGCGATCATCCCCTCCTTCACTCTCGAGTCTGGTGTTACCTTGCATAACGTTCCGGTGGCGTACACCACCCGCGGCAAACTCTCCCCGAACGGCGACAATGTCTTGGTGATTTGCCATGCCCTCAGTGGCAGCGCTGATGTCGCGGACTGGTGGGGCCCTCTGCTCGGTGGTCCCGGTCAGGCTTTCGATACCTCGCGATTCTTTGTCGTCTGCCTGAACAGTTTGGGCAGTCCGTATGGTAGTGCCAGCGCTGTGACCTACAAGGACGGGGACCCGGAGAAGGGCCTTTACGGACCCGAATTCCCTCTCACCACCGTGCGTGATGATGTGAGGTATGTTATTTTCTCGAAGGATAGTTGAGCCTATCCGTGTCTAACGTCAACAAGGATTCACAAGATCGTGCTCGATGACCTTGGCGTCCGGCAGATTGCTGCCGTCGTGGGTGGTTCCATGGGTGGCATGCTTACTCTCGAGTACGCCTACTTCGGCAAGGATTATGTCCGTGCCATTTGTCCTATTGCTACCTCTCCCCGCCACTCTGCTTGGTGTATCAGTTGGGGCGAGGCGCAACGGCAAAGCATTTACAGCGATCCCAAGTACGAGGATGGCTACTACTCGTTCGATGACCCTCCTGCGACCGGGCTAGGTGCGGCCCGCATGTCTGCCCTTCTTACATACCGCAGCCGCAACTCCTTCGAGTCTCGCTTTGGCCGAAACGTGCCTGATCCTTCCAAGCGCCAAAACATTAACGGCACCGAGAGATTGCCCAGTCCACCCAACGAGCACTGGGCCGTTCACAACGATGGGCACAAGAGCAGCGGACGCAGCTCCCCTGTGCTCCAGTCGCCTGCGCTTGCCCAGCCGGCCGAAATTCTGTTCCAGGACCCGCAGTTCTCTGGAACCAAGACCTTCAGCAAGACTGTCGAGCCAAAGGGCAACCAGAAGAAGCTGCCCACTTACTTCTCAGCTCAGTCCTACCTTCGCTACCAGGGCGAGAAGTTCGTGAAGCGGTTCGACGCCAACTGCTACATTGCGATCACCCGCAAGCTCGACACGCACGACGTCTCGAGACACCGGGCCAGCGCAGACTCTGAGAACCCTGTCCGCGAGGCACTTGGTCAAATCGAGCAGCCTGCGTTGGTTTTGGGCATCGAGACCGATGGACTGTTCACTTTTGAGGAGCAGCAGGAAATCGCAGCCGGTATCCCGGACTCGAGATTGAAGCGGATCGAGAGTCCTGAGGGGCACGACGCTTTCCTCCTCCAGTTTGAGCAGGTCAACAAGTATATCCTCGAGTTCTTCCGCGAAGTTCTTCCGGACATCATGTCTAAGGCTCCCGAGGGTGGCGCCGAAGCTGTGGATGGCGTGAATAAGCTAACCAAGAGCAGCACATTCGGCGAAGCGGAGGTGGAAGACATCACCGCCTGGTAAACTGACCATTCCGGTATCCAGATCGACTTTGGCGCAGTCATTGCAGCCTTCACACACACTTCATTCTTGCCTGACACCAGAAGGGGAACGAAGTCTGGTCTTTTTCTCGGCGACGAGAGGACGCGCCGGCGGCTTTCGGACCCCGCCAGGACCAGGCGCCTCGGGGAAGTAGCGGTGCAAACTTTGTTTATTGTCATTCTTAAGCCAGTCAGAGAGATGAGCACTTAACTGCCTCTCTCGTTTCCTAAACAACAGGTAAGGCTGTAAAAGAAGCATCCAACTGCTCTCCATCGATAAGCCCTCACGAGGCGTGGTCTGTCTGTTTGCAGCAGCCACGATGCCCGGAGGGTGGTGGGCGACCTTTTCTACAAGAGTTCGATCGTACATAGTATGATGAATGAAATAGACAGATCTCGTTTTTTTTTTCTCTTTTTTTTTTTTGACTTGTAGCCAGTTTCGATATTGCTTCCGTACTTCCACTCGGTAGTCTTCGTCTTCCTATACTCACGGACGCACCTATGGGTCTCATGTATACAGTACATGCCCAAACCATCAAGGCACAAGGCAACCCAACCCAACCTACCATGCGTTCGTTTACTCATAAATCCCTTAAAAGCTTCTACCCCAAAGGTATGCACGGCACGCAGAGCGCGAACAGACCCTCTCCCAGCCTGCACGACCCCGGGCCCGGGGAGGGGGGCTCGTAATATCCCTCTGCACCCTGCACGATAATCCGGATTTCCGTCCCCACGTAATCCGGGGATTCAATGCGTGTGTGGGACTGCGTCCCCCGATACAAATCAATCAGTGATTGCGATGACGTCGAATGGTGTCATGAAAGTTCGAGGCAATGGCCGGTGAGTGGGTGGGAATTCCGTGCGCGCGGAGGGTAAGCTAACTAAAGTGGACTATATTGCATGGCTTTCGCAGGGCTGCTAATTACCGTACAGAGGAGGAGGGAGGGAAGGGCGGAGGGGAGAGGAGGGGGTTTGATGCCTGGCGACCGGCTTGCTTGCTTTTAGAGGTGTCTGAAGTGTAAATCGTAACGGTGGATTCTATGGTGTGGAGATTGGCATCAGGAGGAGGGAGGAGGAGGGGAGGGGGGGGGATGTGATAGGTCTTTTTATTGTTTGGGGATTCGTGTTGGCTTGGGGGGCGGTAGTTGGGGTGGTGGTGAGGTTGTCTTTTTGTCAGTTTCTCTGTGGGGGATGGATGACTCGGAGTCTGGAGTTCTGAGGTTAGAGGTTAGAGTTCAGTTGATGTGACGGTCAAGCTTGGAAGTCGATTGTATATGATAGTCAAGGTGTGAGGATGGTTAGCAGTACTGTACTAGTAGTACTGAAGTGGAAGGGAGGTGGTATATCACATGATATATGCTATACTAGACACATCACATCCAGGGTCTTCTTGACTTCTTCCCCTCTCTCCCTCTCGCTGGCATTGCTTTCACATGACTGCATCGGAACTTCGACCTTGAGTAATTCAGCTAAATCCCCTGTTCATCAAACAGGATTGTCGGAAATCACGGGAAATCGTCTGAATGATGGATCCGATTCCATTCCCCTGATCGGGGAGAGGAGTCTGGTTCCACCCATCCCTCCCTTGATTTATCCCTTTCCTGGCTGGCGAATTGAGAAGTCTAATCATCCCGCGCCCCTTGCCAGGGTTTCTTGCCAGAAAAAGCAATGGAATTCGTTCCGTGACTCATTCAAGCTTGCAAGGCTTGGAGCGCGAACGTTGAACGCTTAGTTGCAATGGTCTGGACGCTCGCTGTTCGTCTGGGCAATGTGCAGCTTCAATGGCCCATGATGTCAGTCCAGTCCTTGGAGACTCAGACCAAGACTGACATCTGAAGCAGAAGAGTCCCAAATGTGTGGAAATCTCTCACTGTTGTTCCCAGCAAGGGTACAGTCCCATCCCGTCTGCTGCCCTCCCTCTCCCGCGACAGGACGATCTGGATTCGGCTGGATCCTCCCTCTCGTCTCCCTGCAGCAAATGACCGTGCTCTGTACCCTGCATTGAAGAGAGATAGTCACTGCGGGTTCAATCTCGGGGCGAGCAGGGGTCCAGAGAGATGCCGGGGGGCCAAATGGCACACACAAACAATCCCCAACACCCTCCACCGCAACAGACAGTCTGAGCGTCGCCAGAGTTCTAACTCGAACTCTGTGACCGTAACCGTTCTACGCCTGCTTTAATGCCAACCACGCTTTCTCACCTGCCGTTTCATCCCTAACAAAAGTCTAATAGCTTGTTTCCCCGCTCGTTCTCCTGGAGTGGCCGCCGCCGTTGTGCGCGCGCGGCGCGCAGCTCCCGCGGGCCTCCCTTCTCCTTGCGAATAAGGATCGATCGTCGGGGAAATGCAATGCAGGTTGGAAGGCTATGAGACTCGTCCAGTCCTGTGCAATGTGCAATGCAAGCAAGCAGGCACTTCATATCTCTTTCGATTCCGAGACCCTTCTGTCATCATGATGATGGGGGTGGGGGGAGGTGGCTTCTTTGTAGGCTGGCTGGGTGGGTTCCCATTCTTCTACTTCTTGTTTGCTGTGCTCCCGAGGACTTGAGGCATTGTCTGTTTTCTATTCATCCCGCCCCCCGCATTCCAATTCCCATTGCGTATTTTCTCTTCTCAGCTGCCCGGACAACTTTTCGGTTCATCTTTGACCCCATTGGGTTGGGCCGAATCGCGAGAGAAAGAGAGTTTGTTTTGGGCGGCTCTTTTGGGCACTTCGTTGCCCAGCGGACCAAGACGTTCAGAATCAGCCCTGGTCGCAATCGTCATTCCCATGCGAGCAAACTATTCAGCCCTCTCGTTTGTGAGACAATCTTTTTCTCTTCCTGGGATCCTGGGATCAATGAAAGCCTAGAATATCATATACAGTACTGGTCCACGCCAATAGATCCACGTCTCTTCCCTTTTCCGATCTCACCTTCCCGAAGGCCATAACGTTGAATATGGATTTCCTGACCAAGGACCTCTTGTTGAAAAAACGCACCTCATTTTCGTTCCTCTTCGGTTCAAAAGTGCGTAACTTACCCTCTATAATCTTCCGAGATATCTCAAATCGGAGAAGCATGGCTCTGCGATTGTTCGACGTCAATAAAATGATACTAAAGGAATAGCCACAGAAACCCACCTTCGCCCTTCACGATGACAGCCTTGATGACCAACCTCCACGATACTACGATCTCTCCCCACAAAAACATAATGAGAGTGCCATCGCCCGAAATGAAGCCGAAGACGATGAAGACAATCTCCTGAGCACCCGCCAAGAGCTTCCCCCCGATCTGGAAGTTCAGGTCCGCTATGCCTGCTCATTGCTCGTTTACCGCATTGAGCAAGGGATTTCCTCCAACTACTGCCCCAATCGCGCCAAAGAAGCGGCTGCAGCCCGAAAAAAACGTATCTCCACTATAACCGCCACCTCTAGCCTCTCAGGGAGCAGTGCGGCCGCGGCCGCGCAGGTTGAGGCGAAGTACCTCTTGTCCAGCACCACCAAGAAGCTTCGCAATGGGATGATTGGACGATTCGGAAACGGCATCTTTGCTCGGGATGGAAGTGAGAAACATGATTCTGGGGTTGGGTTAACACAACAGCCGAGTATAGCGACGATGAGAGAGGGGCAGCGGTCCAAGCTGGGATCCTCGCACTCAAATTATACCACGACCTACGGCGACGACTCTCTTAAAGCTGGAAAGTCGCAGGTGGGAGCTACTGCGGCTGTAGCACGGGGAGAGGAGAGTATGATTGTTAGTCCGATCTCACCCACAGCACCCGAGGGCGAAGAAGATGTCATTATCAGCCCAATCACAGTATCAACAATGACCATGAGCACGACGGAGTCCGAAAACACAGTCTACCGAACCGTGCCGACAAGTCTCTCGCCAACGGACAGCAGTAACAACGGGACGAGCAGCGAAGACACGAGCCCAACCTCGTCCGTCGACCACAACCAACAACAGCACGTCCACCACCAATTCCTGACCCGGGGAGCAGCTGTCGCGACAGGCGACGAAAAGAGACCCCGCCAACGAGATCAAGACACCGCCGCTTTCCTGTCCCCGACTGACCCGTTGCCGAATCAGCAGCAACACAATCTTTCCGCGTCCCAAGCTGAGAGCCCCGACGCCACCAACGACTCCGACGTCGAGGTGTTCCTCGATGCCGACACCGCCGCGGAGTATATCACCTCGTCTGCAGGGGGAGTCGGCGGCGTAGGCGGCCCCGGAGGCGTGGCGATGCCTCTCCTAACAACCAGCACCCCCAGCCTCGGCCTCTCATCCGTAAATTCTACTTCCGTCCGACAGTCGAGGGCCTACAACCCGCCTGCTGCCGCTGCCGCCGCCACAACAACTTCCGTCCTCATCACCGAAGCAGAAATCGCCGCTACCGGGGAGGAGGAAGAAACTGACACCTCCAAGACCAAGCGACATTCCACATACACGCCAACATACCCCTTGCACCTGCCTCCGGATGAGATACTGTCAGGAAGAGGAGGAGAAGACGAACCCCCCACGATAATCGACACGAACGGCAACGCCCACATCATGACCTCGGCCGAAGAGCTCGAGCGTGACCTCGGTCTCCAGCAGGCGGTGATGACCAAGATGAAGACGGGGAGTATCCTTCTCCTCTCCTCTTCGTCATCATCCTCTTCGCCCACCACCGCGAGTATCGACGGTACTGGACGCACTCATATAAGCCACGAACCCGCTCCCACGACCACTGCTAGTGGCAGTGCCCCCGACGATACTCCGACACCGACCCTCCCCCGCCTCCCGGAACCAACATACACCGTTCCGCCGCGTCGACCGGGGACCAGTGCCTCGAGGTTAAAGACCTCATGGTCGGCCCTTAGCCATTCCACGGCCTCGGTATCAGGGAAACTGAGACGGCGGTTCCGACGACATGACGATAACGACGACGATGACTCGGTGATTGAGATGGAGATGGAGATGGAGAGTCGTCGGGCGACGCCAGCGACGCTATTCAGACGACTAGCGGGTTGGCTGACTGGACGAGGAAGTCCCCGGGAAAAGGAAGAGGAGGACCTCCCGAGGACGGTGTCGGGTCTGGAGGGTGTGCTACCGTATCAGGGGACATGAATGAATTACTATGAATCAATAACGTCTTAAATTCCACCAAGCTATCCATGCAAAGTGTTTCTGAAGTGTCCCGTGTATGTATACGCCCGTGTTACGCTTATTCGGAGTGTATTTATATTCGCTGGTCGAGTTCACCCGCAGGAAATCTACGCTCGTACTTATGATGTTAGAGCCGGCAGACTGTCGATATATGCTAGGTAGGATATCTACTACGTTATGTAGGTGATACTACGTCCATAGCAGATACGCCAGTCCAGAAACAAAAAATGTATGTCCATAAGGTATCCATCAAATCATAGCATATTTCGTAGGAACATATAATCAAACCCCGACTATAACCGGCATAGAGAGAGGGAGAGCAGCCTTGGAATAAAGGCAGTCCTGTGATTCCAAACTTCCGAGTAACAGGAAAGTACCTGTGCGCAACCGATCGGTCTCCCCCGGTTACAACCCCAGCCAAAACCGAGTCTTCTCGACGGCGAACTCGCCCTTCAGGACCCCCTCCCCGGTACCCGTGACGTGCACCTCGTAGACGCCCTTCTCCGACGCCCACTTGGCGCGTTGCTCGTCCCACCAGCTGGTGGCCAGCTTCTTCTCGACGGTGATTTCGACCTCCTTGGTCTCGCCGGGCTGCAGGTGCACCTTGGCGAAGCCCTTGAGCTCACGCTTGGGCCGGTTGACGCCCGTCGGGGGCGGGAGGACCCACAGCTGGACGATCTCAGCGCCGGGCAGGGCGCCGGTGTTAGTGACGGCGACGGTGGCGGTGATGGGCTCGCCGTCGGCGGCGGCGGCGAGATGGGCCTGTTCCGGGGCCGAGGAAGCGGTGATGCGGAGGTTCTGGCGGGTGAAGGTGGTGTAGGACAGACCGTGGCCGAAGGGGAAGAGCGGGGCGAGGTCGACCTTTTCGTAGTACTTGTAGCCGACGTAGACGTCCTCGCCGTAGAGGACGCGGCCGCGCTCGGACCGGAAGTTCAGGAAGCTGGGGTTGTCCTGCAGGCGGACGGGGAAGGTGACGGGCAGCTTGGCGGCCGGGTTGACGTCCCCGTACAGGACGTCGGCGATGCCGTTGCCGCACTCGTTGCCGCCGAACCAGGCGTGCAGCAGGCCCTTGGCCTGGTGCACCCACGGCATGGTGACGGGCGTGCCACTCTGGATGACGACGACGGCGTTGGAGTTTGCCGCCAGCACGCGCGCGATCATCTCATCGCTGCCGGGCGGCAGGTCCATGTGGTCGCGGTCGTGGCCCTCGGTCTCCCACTCGCTGGTCAGACCCGCGAAAATGACGACCTGCTCGGCGCTCGCGGCCAGGTCCACCGCGTGCGAGATCAGGTCCTCCTGCGTGACTTGCCGGCAGGCGCCGAAGCGGAACCCGCCGGGGCCGAAGATCACGACCCCGCGCATGTCCAGGTCGGAGGTCGGGGCGCTACCGAACTCGAGGAGGATGCGGTACGTCTGGCCGGCCTTGAGGGCCTTGGAACCCCGCTCTTCGACGGTGGCGTTGCCGAAGAAGGCGGTGCCCTGGCGCTGGTTCTTGGTGTTGTCGACGACGACCTCGCCGTCCACGTAGAGCTTGCCGGTGCCGACGACGGTCACGCCGAAGTCGTAGACGCCATCCTCCTCCGGAGTGAAGTAGCCTTCCATATCGACGTAGAAGGTGAAGGATTTGATCTTGGGGTTGACGTAGTCCATCAAGAAGCCGCTGGACGAGACCAGGTGCAGCTCATCGACCAGGGTCCGGTTCGCCTCGAACGCGGGCTCGTTGTACACCCGGAACTTGAAGCCGGTCTGACCATCCTCCGTCTTGAGGAGCGGGCCCAGCAGGGGCAGTTCCTTGTGAGAGTAGACACCCTGGGCGAACTGCACCGAGCCCTGACTTTTAGCCGAGACGCCCTCGAACGGGGTCACCGTGTAGTACGGGTCCAGCGACGCGGAGCCACCTCCGCAGTAGGCCGCGAATTTTGCGTTGGGCCCAATAACGAGGATCGACTTTTCCTTTTTCAAAGGTAGGATATTTCCCTCGTTCTTCATGAGCACCACCGACTCGGCTGCTGTACGACGGAGAAGCGCCTGGTCCTCCGGTCGATTCAATGACTTCTCCTCTGCTTGCTCGGGAATCCCGAGCGGGTCGACCCAATTGACCAAGTTGAGAACGTTGCGCACTCGCTCATCCATGACGAACTCGGCGACCTTGTTCGAGGAAATGGCGTGTGCCAGGGCCGTTCCACGCCAGCGTGTCTTGCCCGGCATCTCGAGATCTAAGCCCGCATTGATCGCGTCGGAGGTGCTGTACGTTCCGAACCTGCATCCAAGGAATCAGCTTTCCGAGTCCTCTTTTAAAAATGGAGGAGACCGCGACCCACCAATCACTCATCACCAGCCCATCCCATCCCCACTCCTTCCGGAGGATATCTGTGATGATCTCCTTGTTCTCACTCACATGCGTCCCATTGACTTTGTTATACGCGGTCATTACGCACGCTGTCGGGCAAATGCGCATCGCCAGCTGGAACGGCAGGAGGTAGACCTCCCTCAACGCCCGGTTCGTGATGATCGTGTCGACTGCCAAGCGCTCGTGCTCCTGGTCGTTGCAGACGAAGTGCTTCAGGGTTGCCGCGACACCCTTCTCCTGTACACCCCGACAGTAGTGGCCCGCTAGAGTCCCGGACAGGACTCCGTCTTCGGCGTAGGACTCGAAGCCTCGACCGCCCAGCGGGGACCGCTGAATGTTGATGGTCGGACCGAGAATGATGTGCGATCCCTTGGCAATGGACTCCTCGCCCATCAGCCGCCCTACTTGGTGCAGTAGCTCCGTGTCCCAGGTCGCACCGAGGGCCGTTGCGCACGGGAAGCAGGCGGCAGGAACGCCGTTGAAGAAGCGGGTGCCCCGCACGCCGTTGGGGCCATCGGACATGCGCAGAGAGGGGATATTCAAGCGGGGCACAGAGGCAGTGTGCCAGAAGTCAATGCCTTATAACAACGAAGAGAGTCGAATTAGGGACACACAAACGCTCAATCGGACACACCATGTCAATGTTGCCAACTTACCTGCTGTGAGGGCCACCTTCTCACCGAGCGTGAGCTCTTCCAGAGTTATCTCCACGTCTAAGCGAGTCATTTCGTGGGACTTGTACCTCAAACAATTTCTATACTCTTTTGATTGTTTTGTGTTTTATGGTGGAGAGTCTTACCACTCCAGAAAGAGGAAGAGTAGGATGATTTGCAAGAGGGATCTATGGCCCAGGGAGGAGTTGGGTTCAAGGATAAAGCGATGAAGCGATAAGACGATAAGAGAATAGGCGGGGGAAGGAATGCCGTCATAGTTTAACCGGGCAGGAAAGGAATTGAGGGTCTAGATATAGTCCTTGTCTCTAGTGGGACTGAGTCAGTCGCATTGGAGAAGCCGGATGTCGCACACAAGCTCCCCGCCTCCAAGAGCACAGAGCAGGGGAGATCCCAGTGCAGGATCCACCACGATCGCATGGATGGATCGTGAGTCTGTTGACGGATGATCGGTTGGTAGGGCCGGAGATGGAGGTTGAACCGTCTGGGCGCTTGGACAGTATGAAAATGAGACACGACGACTGTGTGGTAGAAGGAAGGAAAGACGAAGCCGAAGATTAACCGGCGAGGGGCGGAACGGAATGTCGGCCCGATTGCCTGTCATTTTGGGCAGTTTATCAACAAGGCCCGCGACGGAAAGGGAAATTCTCCTTGCTGCTGATCAGTCAACTGGTTAATTAACTGGTTAGTCAACTGGTCAGGCCCGTGTCACTCAAATGCACGGCCAGTGGAAACCATTGCTGCTTCAAGAAGAATCATCAGATCGGTGCAGGACATTAATTGCAATGCAACTGGCCAGCCTGGCCTCATCTCATTATCAATTGGCTCGTACTTGGTGGGTACTACTAACTAAGTATGTTACACACATGCAATTCACTCCCAGGGTTTATCACAAGCAAGCAAGCTCAGCCAATGGATGCGTTCAATCAAAATGTCCTAACACCGTCCAACAATGCATGGGATCCAGTGCATAAGATACAGAATAGATTCAATAGGAAGAGAGGGAGAACGAGAGAGAGAGTGTGTGTGAGCGTGAGTAAATGAAAAGGATGGGGAAAGAGGGGTTGGGAATGTAGAAGCGGGCGTGAGAGAATTGAGTATAGAGGTTGTGTGGGAGAGTAAAGTCAATGAAAAAAAAAAAAAAAAATAAAATAAAAAGAAGACACATTATCATGCAGTACAGGTCATTCCGCGGATATCAGACTAACCCCCACGTCGTGGTCGCTTGCTTTCACCACCCATGCGCATTCCTCCTCGTCCGGCTCCCTCACCATGAGTTCCGTCGTCTCCCGGTCGATTGCGCTTACGATGAGGCCCTCCGCCAGCACCGTCACGATGATATTCCCGGTCTCGCTGGCGATCTCCTCTGCGATCGCGGTCCCGGTCTCGCCCTTCCCGCCCACCGCTCCAGCGTCGTGGCTCCTCCTCTGCGCCAGCAGGTGGTGGCGGTGGAGGTGGAGGTTGCCCTCCAAGGGATGATGGTGGCCTGAGACGTCCTTCGTGGTCCTGACTGCTCGGGGCAAGGTCCGATCCTTCTTCACGGTCACGTCGTCGCCGATTGTCCTCGCGTGCTCCAGCACCCCGCCGGGAAACCTCACGAGACTCGAAGCGCTCTTCGCGCGGAGTGCCCGCTCCAGCATCGCTGCGACGGCTGCGCTCACGCTCATAATCGCGTGTACGATCCCGATGCTCCTCCCGTCGAGAGCTACTCCGTGATCCTTCATCCTCGCCGCCGCCACGACGCTCACGTTCTCGCTCTCGGTCGTTGCGATCCTGGTTGAAGCTACCGCCCGAAGAATACCGCATGGATCGCCGGCTCTCGGAACCACTCTCGTCCATCAACTCGCCTCGTCCATTTCCAAATCGGTTTCGAGGATTGTCATCCTCCGGATATGATGCTCCTGATGGCCGTGAAGCAAGCAAATCGGGTCTCCCTTGAGAATAGGGGCCAAGGCGACCACTCTCCTCCAAGCCTACAGGAGTCTGAGGGCGCGTTGACTGCGGCGACGGCACGTTCGCCCCAGCCGATTGTCGGTTGGCACCCCGACCACGAATCATAGGTCCTGGATTGCGGTCGGGCGGCCCTCCGGACTGCTGTAGCATGTTGTTGATCCCAGCAAAGCGTTTGTCGCCACGGCCTCGTTCGCCACCTCCACCACCAAAGCCAGGCCCAGAAGGTGGGCCGCGAGGGCCAGATGATGGCCCACTAGGGGGTCCAGCAGTCCCCCTGGGACCGGACGGGGGAACGCCAGGTGCAGGAGATGGGGGAGGGTGCGAGCGAGGATTGCCCCCATAGGAAGTGTCTTTGGGCTGTTGTTGAAGAACCTTCAGCCGGTCAGGATGGATACCACTGGTGTCGAGCTTTTCGGTGGTAGGCGATGAAGGGCCCGCTGAAGAGGGCTGATCAGGCGCAGCTCGAACATTCTGACGACCAGGGCCTGTAGGGGGCTGGCGGTCAGGCGCAGTTCCAGCGGTGGGACCAGAACCTGGAGGACCAGTGTGGGATGTGCCGGACACATTGCGTCCACCTCGTCCTGACATGTTCCTGCCGCGGGGACCCAAGGGCACATCGGCCGGTGGCTCTGGCTGCCGTAAGCGTCCGGCCGTCATGTCAACGCCAGGGTCAGAGTCGATGGGTTGCCGACCGAATCGTTCGCTGCGGGGTCCCGTCGGCATATCTTCGCCGCGCAGTTGCTGCTGGGAATAGTTGGCAGATCGGCGATCATCAGACGGAAACCGTTCCAGCCGATTCGGTGGCTCCATGCGCGCAGGCGACAAGGCTCGTGTTTGTAGGGGTCTCCGCTCGTCTCTTTCCTGCCGCCCTGAATCTCCTCTACGGAAATTGTCTCCGGTCCGCTCGGGGTGATCATGGATCATATCAAGCCGGTCAGGGTGGGTTGGTGGACCTAGTCGGGGAGTCGGAAGGCTTTCGCGGCCATCAGGACGCAGTCGGCCAGTCCGATCTGGCCAGTCGTTCTCCCGGAGAGAGCGTCCATCTCGAATAGGAGGGCCACGGAATGGCTCATCTACAGGAGGCCGCCCAGGGAAGTCCCGATCAAGGCGGCCATATGCCCGCCCATCGCCCATGGCTTGATCAAATGGTCGATTATATTCATGTTCCCCATCGAATCGACCACCACGGGGATATTCTTGATGTCGATCACGTCGATTCTCCATTAGATCAGGTCGTGGGGGCAGTCGCCGGTTAGGCAGGTGCGTTTGAGTACGCGTGTTTGGTGTTCCGGATGGAGCTCTGTCGAAGTCGGGGCGCTTTGGGATATTGGGCAGTGGCCTACTAAGCTCAGGACCTTTAGATGCAGCTGACGACTCGGCAGGCGATGCAGGAACGTGGGGGCGAGAAGCAGGTTCGCCTTCAGATGGCGCTGCAGCAAGAGAAGGTGTCTCTTTATCGTCCGATGCCTGAGCGCGGCCACTCGGTTCTGTCGTTTCGGTAGGTTGGGCTTCAGCTGCATCAGGCTGAGAAGCGGCGGTGGTATCAGACGTCTCGGCTTGTTGAGCTGATTGGGTACTTTCTTCCGCATTCCTTACTGGAGCATCGGCCATTTTCGCATCCTCAATCTCACCATCTTCAACCTCTACACGAGTTAAAGTCTCGGCGTTTATAGCGTCTTGATTTCTGCAATGACAAAATCAGGCGTTAGGACATCTGCCGCCATGGGAATGTTGACTTGTGGGGACTTACTCATTGGCAGTTGTGGGTTTGAATTCGGGTGCAGAAGCATTCAAAGAAGCCGGGGTTCCAGATTGAGGCCGCGGGGTACCGGGCTTTCCTGCGGCGTTAGGTGCATTTGCCTTGCCCGGCACCGGTTGATGGGCGATATTGAACGCCTGGGGAAGTAACCATTTCTTTTCGCGTCGGTTGAGATCACCAATGAGCGAAGCAGCGGGGATCTTGACATCATCACGTTCATCCGTCTCGCTGAGCTCTTTCATGCTTTTGTGCATATCTCGACCAATCCAGTTCACAGCAGGGAAATGCTGAACGACAGCCTTCAGCACACTGATAGAGTTACGAATGTGCATGTATTCTCCTCCGTTCAAGCATGTCTTCAATGCGGACGCCAGAAGACGGTGCCATTTGTACAGCAGTCGCCGGAAATCCTCATAATCGAGGAAAGTGGTGGGTTTCCCTTCGAGGTCAACATTCATGGCGAAACCTGGAAGATCTTTCTTGTTTCCGAAGGCTTCCTTCTCATAGACCGTCTTGTCTGCATGCCAGCGACTGAGATCGCGGATGACCTCGTTCAGGAATCGACCAAGATTGTCCGCCTCCTTGGATGTGCACTGAAAGATCAAGGCTGTCAACCGTTGCTCCTTGAAAAGTTGATCTAAAAGGCCGACTGTCCGGAAATTGGGGGCACCCGTTGTATGAAGAAACTTGAGCATCTTGAAACAATAGAACGCATCAACGGATGATAAGAGCAAACGAGGCAAGAAACACTGCTCCAACAGAGCAACGTTGAGAGCATCGTGCTTGCCGCGCATGCCCACAAACCATCGGTCTTTCTCTTTCTGCAATTTCGTCCTTGTTTGACCATAGGCCTTCAGATGAGCTTTGTTCTCCTCTAGGATCCGATCCTGCAGTTGTGTCAGTTGCTTCTTCTCACGCTCCTTTCTTTGCGTGCCGGCCATGCTGATGTCGGAACGGTCATTATTGATTGCGATGACTTTGCGTTTCTGGCGATCAATTTCGTCTTCGTAAGCTTTTTGCGGAATGTGAACATCGTAAAGTGACAGTTGCCAAAAGGTGACGTAGAAGTGAAGACCAACAGTACCCCAGGTTTCAGTAGGTAGGGCCGCCCTAATCTGATCGTGGAGGTCTTGAATGACTGGATTGAGAGAGGGCGCCTCAGCGGGTGCGGGGATGGCAGTGGTTGATTCAGCATTGCCCTGTGCATTATCTGCAGTCTCGGGCTTCTCCTGGTCCACTTCCATAGTGTGCTCCGCTGATGGCTCCACTGCAGCAGGGGTTGTCTCTCCATCTTCTCCTGTATCCATCTTATCACCCTCAATCTTGAGCTGACGCTTGTCCTCTGAGTCCCGATGCGCTGCCCCCGCATCCTCGTCCTGCCCTTCCTTTTCGATATCCGCAATCTTCAGCGCGATACTTGGCCTTCGAATCCAAAAGGCTACCTCTGGTTGAATGCCATATTCACCGATGAGGGATGCCAAATCGGGGACAAAAGAATCGAACTCCTCGACAGTGAGATTGCTGCGAAGAAGATCGAGGTACTGTGTCAGAATGCGATGAATCTCGTCAAAAATGTTACCCAGCAGCTTCAGCTCCGAAGCGCCCTCAGTTTCCTTGAAGATACATGTCAGGCGCTCTTGAGCAATAGCAATAAGTAGCTGGCCAGCGAGTTTAGATACTGTCAAAGATTTCATGAGTCGTCTCGAGGTCATTTTGGATTCGTGACGTTTGTCTAGCAGCTGAAGGATAGTTTGAGCTCGAAGGACCTCGCCACCGGCCATGGCCTGGATTTGTGCCTCATTGAAATTGGTGTCTGTGATAATGCCTGCCATAGAACTGATCAATTGCTCCAAGACGATGAGATCCGTTGAGTTGCCTTGCCGCAGCTGCTCGACGACGTACTGCAGCAAAGGAGCCGGGTCCATGACAGAATATCTTTTGAAGGTTCTCCCTGCAAAGGTGGACAAGGCGTTCAACCATCGACTAGTCAATAGACCACTTTCTTGTACACGGCTTCGACCCTTCTGGCCAAGAGAACTGATCAGAGCCCAGGTCAGAATATCATATCCAAGGTAAGTGAAGTAGCGTGCGCATTCCACAACAACTTCGATAAGATTCTCGTAAGATTCGATCTGGTTGATGGCGACATTGATGACAATTCCAGGGTTCGCATAAGCAATCTTGGCCAAGGCACGAGCCATTGGACGAATGTTTGTCTTGCTCAGTCGCTTAAGGACGTCTTTCGTCTCGGCTCTTGCTTGGTCGAAGGCGGCTTTGAGGTCCGGTAGTCGAGACGTTTGTCCTGAGTTCCACTCCGCGTACATGTTGTAACGGGTCTCTCTGGAGAATAAGCTGACGAGATCGAAGACTTCATTCACGACTCCAGGATTAGCTTTTGTAAGACTGATGGACGGAACCAGAAGCCTTTTGCAGAGATCCTGCCAACGCGCCCTATTTTCAGGGGAATCGTCTTTGCTGAGACTATCCTTCCCGATTCGGGCAAGTTTCGAGAGCAGAGTAGAGTCCTGACCAATCTTATGACCTGATAGATTGAGGAATGAAGAGCAGAGCGCGAAAACGTCATCAACCGACTGGCAAATGGGAACATTGTCAGCCCAGTCATCCCAGTAGAATCGATAGTCGGTTCCGTCGTTGGTATCCTCCTTGTCTAGCTGTGCCCATCGCAGGACGCGCCGTGGTGGTGCTTGAGCCAGACGAATCTGACCCTTCGCCAAGCCTGCCTGATCTTGGCTCGGGATTTGCTTCTGTTCGTTGAGTCCCTCGGCAGAGGGTAGGGGACGCAACGAAGCATAAACCTTGCTAAGACAGTGATGAAGAATACGGTGAATGAATTCCGGGAGCTCCGGATAGACGTCCATGAGCCAAGGGAATTTGCTGAGGATGAACAAAGACTCTGGAAGGGCGCCGATTGCCAGTAGACTTTTCAATAGCATAACCTTCTGGTCTGAAGGTTCCGGCAGCTCCTCCTCTTCTGCCTTCGCAGCGGCAGCTTTGTCCGCTTCTTGCTCCTTTCCGGGAGTGGCAGACCGGGGCTCGGATTCACGAATGCGAGGCATGGGGAGAGTATCATCCGATAGGGCACCGGCCATCATCAAAGCATTGACACCACCTCCCGGACGTGCAGCTCTCTCTCTCTCAGCCTTCTCCTTGAGCTTTTCCTCCTTCAATGTATCCATTGAGTCATCTGGTCTCCAGAGATGGGGATATAGGTCGCGCAGGGAGATAAAGCCCACTTTGATCAGCAGGGCTGCCAGGTAGATGAGATTATCTGGAAGAACGTCTGACTTTGAGCGAGCCTTGGAAGAGTAGAAGCGTAACTTGAAACCGAGAAGCTGAGCCGCGACTCGACTACCTTTAGGCGGCAAGGTGCCTGTCTCCTCGATCCACTTTCGCATTGACTTTTCTTCCTCAGAAAGACTGTTGCTTTCAGGAAGTATCCGCTGTACCTCTTCCTGAGTAACAGGTCGTCGGCCAATCTCAAAGAAAGCCCGGATCCCAATCTCTCTCACCCGGTTCCAAAAGTCGCGATCGCGCTGTTCGTTCGCAACCATGATGTCGGCTCGCTCTTCATCTGTGGTCGCCCACCCAGTCGATCCAGGTAGAGCCCACCTGGGGAGACCAGAATCGCGATTTCCACCTTCCATATTGCGGAAGTTGTCCTCCTTCGGCCACCATGAACTAGCTCGCAAGAGTTTGACGAAGAAGCGATACTGTTTCACCAGGACCGCTGCGAAGACATCAAGAGTGACGTCAAGTACACGGCCAACATCCATGTCGAAAGCACCGATCATCGCCTTCACCTTTTCGAAGGTGTCTTCCACCACTTCACTGGATGGAGGCTCATTGTTACTTGTCGTAAAAAGTTCGGTTAGAAGCTTAGAATAACCTTCAGATTCCTCGCGTAGAAGATTGTAGTTTGACTGTCGGTACAAGAGGTTGGTCTGCTTGCGAATGCCCATACGGGTAAAGGTTTCGCGGACGAGTCCGAGCGATTGAAGGAGTTGCGTGTCGAGCTGCACGCGCATAAGAGCTGGGTTGATGCCAGTGGAGTAAACAAGCGGCCTCAGGGCATTGTTTGACGTGTCGGAATCGGTAAGAATGGACAGGGTGTCTAGGAAAAGAGATTGCGTGTCAAGGGTGCTTGAAGTCGATTGCTCCCCGTTCAGGTCGACGTTCTCCACAGTAAGATCATCACCAGTGATGTCTCTGACTGCTGAGCCCGCGTGGTCTGGTGGTAATCGGCCGTACAGGGCTGAGCGGATAAGCTCCTGGTATACGGACGCCAGACCAGACGCATCTTGCGTGTTTTTCGCTTGGATACCCTTCTCCACGACTTCCTTTCTACCAGAGGCGGCCCAGTGATCGATCACTGATTGTGTAACGTACTCGTAGTCGTACGGTTGTGGTGGGCCGGGAGGAGGCTGCACGGGAGCATTTGATAGTTGCATTAGAGGCGCGGGAGCGGGCGTTGGCGCAGGTGACGGTTGGGTCTGCGTCTGGGGTTGCGGCTGTGACTGGGCCGATGGATTTACAGGTGAAGGTGATAGAGGAGGTTTGATCTGGTCGGCATTCGCAGGAGTTCCGTTCGTCTGATTTGATTCAGGCACATCTTTCGCGGGCGCGCTGCTGGGCGGGGACATGGCCGCGTCCCTCCGACCGCCGGGGAAGTTCTGGCTATCGCCACTGGGACGTCGACCCATATTCATATTGCCTCCTCTTCCTCGGCCGGGGGGCCTCCGTCCGCGGCCACGCGAGTCGTAGTCGCGAGACTGCGGGCCGTGATTGTGTTGCGCCATATTGAGATTACCTGGTCGATGGGGGGATGGTCGTGAACCGTCGTTCCCGGAATCGCCAGACCACGATCGATCGCCTCTTTTTCTCTTTCCTCCGGCACCTGGAGCCATGACAGGGCTGATCGAAACTAGAGGGCTGAGGGAGAGAACAAATGAGTTCCGGACAGGTCGCAGTACATGCGGCGGACCTAGATTGGAGACGGTCAGCTTCCTCAATGGGCTAAGAATTGGGATGATTGCAATTAAAAGGTCAATTTTTGATGCATATAGGGAGATGGGCAGCAACCTGCTGTGGAAGACTCATGCGGGGGCTTAAAATGGATAAGCCGACACCTGAGGAGAAGTTTCAAGATCCGTTTGCTTGGATCGGCGAAGGTGATGGCATCGGACGGGTTCGCAATGGAACAAAGCGGCGGCTGGGCGGGTAGCGCGTCTATATCGCTTACCGTATTCCGCGCTCCGCCTAAATTGACTTTGCTAACACATGCTTCTAATGGAACCATAAACATTGTTCTTTACATATGAACCTACAACAAACGGGTCTGGAGAGGGATAGTCATTTCATTCATCATATTAGCCTCATTTTACACGACAGTCTCTGGTTTGCAATTTACAATAAGCCCAATGCCTTGGCCTCAATGTCGACGATTTCAGGAATAAGCTCCTTCAGGCTAGGCCGGTGAGGAGACCATCCGAGCAGCTTCCTGCCTCTGTAAGAGTGGCCACGGGAGTTGCTGCCCCAGGCGTAGAGACCGAACTGGTTCAATTCCTTCACCTGGTCGTCCGAGATGGACTCCACGTCAGGAGACGAGATCAGCTTCTTCTCATAAGCGACCTTGGCCACCTCCCGCGAGATGTCTCCCCAGACGAAGGTGCCATTTTCAGCCAGGTAGTAACCCTTGTCGTTCCAGGTGGCATTGCCGCCGCCCGCAGCAGCAGCGTCTCCCAACAGCCGATACAGGTCGCTCAGGTCTTGCACGTGGATCTGGTGCCAGATGTTCTTGCCCTCGTTCACCAAGAAGCCCTTCTTCCGCTTCAAGACAGCAGACGCCAGCCAGTAGGCCTGCACACTCTTCTGGTTGCCGGGACCACGGCCAGGGCCGTAGATTGTAGGCGGGCAGACGATGGCAATCTTGACGCTGTTGGGGTCGCGCTTGCCAGCGGCAATGACAATCTCATCGACATTGCGGTGGAGAGAGTCAGAAGGCAGGTTGAGGAGCTCATCCACGCCATCCCAGTCGTCGTGCTCCTTTTCGCGGTACCGACCCCAGGTGTTGGCACGGAAGTCCTCGACTGTTAGGATACCGGTTCCAGAGGTATGAATCCACCACAAGGGGCGCTCCGGGGTGTGGTGGGTAGCACCCTTGGCGATGGCCTCAGCAGACGCAACGTGGTCGCAGTCGGCAGCGTCTGACCCAAGCAAGTTAGTTCGTAATTCGGGAGAAGGGCTGCACGGAGGGGGCCGTACGGAAAACAATGTCAGCTTTCTTGACCTCCTCCTCAATAATATCCGCAGAATCTAGGTCTCCCAACACGACGCGAACCTTGGGATATTCGCTGGAGAGCTTCTCTGCCTTCTCCTTGCTGCGAACCAATACCGCGTATTCCCAGTCAGGGTGTGCCTGGTGGACATTGTAAAAGACGTCTCCACCAATGTAACCGGTGGCGCCAGTACTGTGGAAGGCAATCAGCTGGTCAGAGGCTATTATGCGTAAGTCAGAGAGTGGGGAGACCTACACGAAAGCCTTGATGGGAGCCATGTTGTGCTTCAGTGAAAGAAGGGTGTGCTTTTGTTTGCGTTATGAGCTAGTGGTATGATGCGAATGCTTCTCGTTGTATGAAGACAATGAAAAGAAGATCAAGAGAACGTGAGGACGGGCAGGGGGAGGATTACTTTATATCATGAGTAGGTGGGTGGGGGGGGAGGGGGAATGGAGGGGAAACAACAGCAGACAGACAGACGGACTGACAAAATTTACCCCAATTACAGCTGAAGCTCCGCGGGCAGTACGGAAGTCTATGGAGTTCCGATGCTTGGAAATCAAGAGTGGATGAGGTTTGAGGTCAGAGCTACTACGTACAGCGCAATCAGCGCAATCAGCGCCTCAGCAAGAGTGGGGGTGGGAATGGGGTAGGAAGAACTCAAAAGAACGTCCCTGGGCCCATTGTTCCATTGTTCAGAGTATTGAGTGCTTGCTCTTGAGCACGACCACCTTCTCGACCAGTTTGAGCTGTGTGACAGCAGCTCATCTTCCAGTTTCCACTGCCATCCCACTGTCAGGAGACCATGAGGGAGATTTGCCCCTCTCCTGAATGACGTTGTAGCCGATGCAAAGGCGGGGCCGATTGACGTGACCTTGACAGGGGAAAGAAAACAACAATCGTTGCAAACTCAATCGGCTCAATGCGGGCAGACATGGAGACTTTGAGAACCACAGCAGAATAACCGATTGAAAATTTACACAGAAATCACGGACATTTGAAGGGGGGGGAAAATAATAGCTGCATACTCAAAACATCATACAAACAAAGCATGCTGCAACAGAGGACAGGAACAGAAGAAAATCATGGTCAAAGGGGAATCTCGCATACAAATATGCCCATAATTTACAATGAGTTACTAAAAGGTACTCGTGGCTAGGCGACTCGCCGCATTGCGCGCGTCCAAGCGGTCCTCGTCGTCCTCCTCAGCGATCGAACTCACCCCGCTGGCCGAGCGCAATCGACCCTTGGCACTTCCACTGCCATTCGTTTCTTCGTCGTCGTCCAGGGGAGGTGCAACAAAGCTGCCGCTCATGCTACGTCCAAGACTATCGCTGCGACGAGGGATTCCGCTCCATGCGTCGCCCTTAGGGCCTTGGCTCGAGCCCAAATTCGATCGTCGGGCAGCAGGATGAGATTCACGGCCCAGACGACTTAGTCCTCCAGAGGCATCAATTGCCCGAACATCGGGTCGAACACTCTCGAGGGTGGCCAGGGTGCGGCGCTCCGATTCAATTTGACGTAGAGTATACTCGCGCAAGCTAGCGAGCAGGTCACTGGATGTTCGCTCAAACCAGCGTTGTTTCTCTAGCAGCAGATTCGACGTGACGCGCTGAGTCCTCTTGGTCAAGAAGTCCTCGTGGCTTTGCGCCTCATCCAACGCGTTGATAGCCTCATCAACTTTGTCGGTGCGCACAGAGGAGCTGACCTTGAGCCGGTCGGCGGCAGCACGTTTGCTGCGAGTAGCTTGTTGAGCTTGAATCAACTCTCGCAGCAGGATATGACGGTTCGTAAGAGTTTCTTTGACAATAAAGGCGTCCGAGGAATGGTAGCTAAGGGGATCTCCAAGGGTGGTAGCTTCCGCGGTCGCCTGAACAGCATGGAAATCTCCGACGGTCTGAATGATCTTTCCCAGCTTTCGATAAGCGTTGGCTAGTCCCGGGTGCGTCTCCTGCACGTGCATCTGGCCCAGCTTAACGCCGAAGTCGGATTCAGCAAGACCCAAACCTGCACATCAATTAGCACTGGGCATTCTTCAGAATTGCATATCCTTAAAACATACCTCTGCGGCCCTTAACCACGCGATCAACCTTGTGACTGGCATCCATAGCACCCAGATAGAACATTTTGACAGTAGGTCGGGCATTCTGTAGTTCCGGGGTGTCGTCCGGAGGGGGCGCGAATTGCTTCAAGACCTTCCTCCGGACACCGGTGGCGGGTTGCTTCATGCGCACCACAGGACTGTACCCAAAATCACTCTCCACAAACAGGATCACTTCGTCGTCGTGAATCAATACCTCATTGCTCAGAACCACATTCAGCCACCGCTGCATCGAGGCTTTAACCCGAATTTCATCTTCTTCGGTTCCGGCCCCGGCCGGGGTCAATGGGGATGGTACGGCGGGTACGAAGGTCTCGGGATTGGCGGAGATAAGGTGATCGGCGAGCTTTACAAACTCGCTATGGGTGCGTCGAACATCACGGTATTGGGTGGTTCTAAACTTGGGGACATTGGTCTAGTAGTTGTGGTCAGTATGCGCAGGTGGAACGGAACCAAGGACCAACTCACGTGGACATCGAAACGCAGGATAGGATCCTTCTTGCCAGTTCGCTCTAGCCCAGTTATCTTCGCCTGTATTCTGTAGGCCGGAGCAGGGGGCCTGGCATTCTGTCTGGGCCCGGTTTGGTAACGAGCCGGGATCTGGGATCGTGGGTGCTGAGCCTGGGGCTGTTGCTGTTGGGCACCATGCGACGGTTGCTCTCCAGCATTGGCACCACCGAGATGGGTGTTCTGCAGTTGGCCAGACAAATTCGGGGAACCGAATCCATCTTCTCTGGCGCCCGACCCGTCGGCAGGCTGCGGCTCCCTGTCGGCGCCATAAGGGGAATGCTCTTGCGGGGGTAATGGAGACGAGGGGATATCGCTCGTCGCAGCAAAAGTAGTTTGCGTTGGTCGGGGCGAAGCCCAGGGCGAGGTGCCTGTAGGATGGTCGGGATCGTGCGTGATCGCGGAGTAGTCCATCGTGGCTGTCTTGGGGGAGGGGAGGGGGGAATTGATGCGACCACGTCTATGCCGCGCTGTGAGCCAGGCAGACATCAATCAGCATCATACTATATTGTGGAGAGTGAATCTGCGATTGACAAATTCAACATACCTGTAAGGTCTCCAGGGGTACTGGAGAGAGTTGGGGGGATAACAGGAGTTGGAGAGAGCAATTGTGTCAGATAGATGTGGGGGGGGAAGAAGGGGACAACGGAGGAAGCGATGGGGGAGCAATTGATTGAGGATGTGACAGTACGTAACTAGTCGGCCTGATCAACCAGGCATCAACGGGTCACTGGATCCGCTCCGAGCTTCAATACTTTAGTTATCCATTATTTCCTTTTACTTCTTGATCAATTGCTTTGGTCTTTACATTGTCCTCCTTCTTAGCCATTGTTGGTCCAAAACAGCTCAGACTGAGCACCTTGCTTGGCCCTTTCTACAGAGTCATGGTCCACAGTCTATAATTCAACTCAGATTGACAAGCGCTCTGTGGGCAAGCACCGTCCCTGATGGTTGCAGCACTTCTGTTGCGCGCCTCTCACCCGGCGGCGCAGCCAATTGTTCTACAACAGGGGCAAGCATTGACCAGTCGCTTGGGAAACCATGTAATGCAATGCACCCGGAAATCATCATTTCCTCAGCTCCAGAGATTCTCAAGCTCTGCCTTCCGAGGACAAGAGGATACGCTTGACCGAACGAGAAATATCGGTATCATTGCCCACATCGATGCGGGCAAGACCACAACCACAGAGCGCATGCTCTACTACAGTGGCTTTACCCGAAGAATTGGAGACGTGGATGAGGGTTCCACGGTGACTGACTTTCTGCCCGCTGAGCGGGCGCGTGGAATCACCATTCAGTCTGCGGCTATCACTTTCCATTGGCCACCCCAAACAGCAGCCGGGGAGGCGAACCAGTCGGACCTGCAAGCCCCTCGCTCTGCTCATTCCCACATTGTAAATCTGATTGATACGCCAGGGCATGCCGACTTCACATTCGAAGTTCTGCGCTCCCTGCGCATCTTGGACGGCGCAGTGTGTATCCTCGATGGTGTGGCCGGTGTTGAGGCTCAAACGGAGAAGGTCTGGCACCAAGCCAGCACCTACCGCATCCCCAGGATCGTCTACATCAACAAGCTAGATCGAGATGGCGCAGCGTTCGGCCGGACGGTCCGGGAGGTCGCATCCCGGCTGGCAGGGTGGCCGGCTGTCTGTCAGATTCCGTGGTTTGAAGGCGGGGACGGTCGTTTTGTCGGTGTGGCTGATGTGATCAATCTTCAAGGTCTCCGGTGGGAGGACGGAGATGGCAAATCAGTCAAGATGCTCAACCTGCAGCAGCTGGAGGCCGAGGAGGGTCGGCTGGCTCAGGAACTCAAACGGGCAAGGACTGCTCTCGTTGAGCTGCTCAGTGAGTACGATGAGCTCATGGTCGAGCAGTTCTTCGAGCACGATGAAGATCACCTTGCTGTGCCTGCCAACGAGATCCTGCAAAGCTTGCGTCGATGCCTTCTGCAGGAGCAGGGCAGGAAGATCATCCCCGTGTTCGCCGGCGCCAGTTTCCGCAATGTCGGTGTCCAACCTCTCCTCGACGCCGTCGTGAATCTCCTGCCCAGTCCAGTCGAGACCCCGGATCCCGAAGTCAGCATTGGGGGTGTCACGGGCGGCCTGCGACGCTTGCTGTCCGGCGACCTCATCGTGGAACAGAAGGTGGCAGCCTCCTCGGCCAAGGGCCATGCGAAGAAAAAGAAGTCGGTCGTGCAGACCGAATCCCAGAACGCCATCGAGAAGCTCCAAGGCTGTGCCCTAGCCTTCAAAGTGGTCAACGACGCCAAGCGCGGAGTGCTGGTCTACGTGCGTGTCTACTCGGGACGACTCGATCGCAGCTGCGCGCTGTACAACACCAACCTGAAGGTCACCGAGCGGGCTCCCCGCCTGCTAAAGATGTACGCCAACGACGCCGTGGAGGTCGACTTCATCCCCGAGGGCCACATCGGCGTGGTCGTGGGACTCAAACACGCCCGGACGGGCGACACGCTGGTCTCCTACGCCACCAACCGACAGACACCCCCGGAACCGCTCGACACTCTTCAACTCCGACCCATCAAGGTCCCTCCGCCCGTCTTCTTCGCCAGCGTCGAGCCCCACAGCCTCAGCGAGGAGAAGCGCATCCACGAGTCCCTCGCCATGCTCCTCCGCGAGGACCCGAGCCTGCACGTCACGGTCGACGAAGACAGCGGCCAGACGCTCCTCAGCGGGATGGGCGAGCTGCACCTCGAGATCGCGCGGGACCGGCTGATCAACGAGCTCAAAGCCAAAGCCACCGTGGGCCGTATCGAGATCGGCTACCGGGAGTGTCCCACCGGCGACTCCGAGCCCGTCACCAAGATCTTCGACAAGGAAGTCGCCGGCCGCAAGGGCAAAGCCGGATGCACCGCATCAGTCTCCGCGTTCGACCCGGACCTGGACGGCCTGCCCACCACCGACGCGGACACCCTCTTACTCGAAGTTCAAGACGGCAACCAGATCATCATCCAGGCCCCCGGCCTCCAGATCACGCGCAGCCGGAAGGGCATCGAGGAGAGCGCGATCCTACCCGTCGGGCTCGACGTGGCCACGCTCCGCACCTCGCTGCTGAACGGCTGCATTGCCGCCCTAGCCCGGGGCCCGCAGTTCTCGTTCCCCATGCACAACACCCGCGTGCACCTCACGCTGGACGCGGCCTCGCACCTCTTCGGCACCGAGAGCACCCCGTCGGCCGTCGCCTCGGCCGCGCGCCTAGCCACCACCACCGCCCTCCGCTCCCTCCTCGCCAATCCCGGTACTGGCACCTCCCTAATGGAACCCGTGATGAACGTGATCATCAGCATCGACGAAGCCAGCCTCGGCGCCGTCGTGCATGACATCTCCTCCGCGCGGGGCGGCCACATCATCTCCCTGGACGAGGACATCCCCCTCCCATCCACGGACGCCGCATCCTCCACCTCATCCACCACAGCAACAACACCAAACATAATCCCCTACGAAGACCTCCCGCCCATCGACCCCAGCAAAGTCTACGCCCCGCCCGACCCCTTCGAAACCCCGACCATTGCTCACCTCGGCACAAGCTCCAGCTCCTCTTCAGCCGCCGCCGCTGCCCTACCGAATACCGCTAACCGACCCCGCACCATCACCGCCAAGGTGCCCCTCAAGGAGATGGTGGGCTACCTCAAGCACCTCCGCAGTCTGAGTGCGGGCCGCGGAACGTTCGTCATGAGCGTCGATCGGTTCGAGAAGATGAGTGGCCCGCGTCAGAAGGCGGTGGTGTCCGAGTTGAGGGGTGGGTATTAGTTTTCTCTCCTCTTATCTCTTCACTTCAAGGATATATATGTCGTGGCCTGTAGAAATGAAGAAACTGTATTATAATTCCGGCGAATTACGAGGTGGGTATGAGCCCCACACGTAGGAAAACTTGAATTGAAACGGCTTTGCTTTCGTGATCACATACATGGACGAACGAACTCCTTTGATCTCCAGAACGAGTGAATGACCGGTATTCATGAAACAGAAAAAAAGAATAGACTTTTTTCCCTTGAAATTAAATCAAGTCGAAGCAAGTCTCCAAATTAAGGTATCATCAATCCACCGTCAGCGAGCCAACCGTGACAATTAAGGAAAATAACACAACACACAACATGGTATCTGTGAAACATAGCTTCTCATCTCATTACTGGGGGCCAAAGAAAAAAAAGAAAAAGAAAAAAAAATTCATAATAGCAGCCAATACGACTGAGCTGAGTTGCAAGAGAATCATTCCATCACATTCTCCAAAAACTCCAGCAACGTCGGATCCAAACTGAATGGCCGAAACGCCTGCTCCTCCACGTCCGGCTCCGAGTAAGTGAAGTCCGCGCCCCACCACAGCGTCTCCCGCACGGGGTCCGAGTAAGCCGACTCCGATTGCTGGGCGCTGCCGCGCTGGGCGTAGTAGTGCGCAAGACCGCTGTTATCGGTGCGGTCGGCCAAGGTGTCGGTCTGGGGGATCCCTGTCAGATCGAAGCCGTGGATGGCGGCGATGCGTTGCAGGAGGTGCTCGCAGGAGATGAACGCCCGGCGGGAGCTGGGACTCCGGCTGGCGATCGCGTGGAGCCAGCGCAGGCATTTTTTCGCCCGCTCAAGGATCACCTTGGGCTCCTCGGCCGTGCCCACAGATCCTTGACCTTCCTCGGTCATAGTCCCCCTCTGCACATCCACGGGGCCCACGCATAGCTGAATCAGCAGGATGACGAGGGCTTGCATGATATAGTGCAGGACGGCCCACCAGGGTGTCATTTCGCACAGCCATTCCATGCTAGGGGGGTCGGGGAGGATGGCAGTCAAGTCTATGGCAGACTGAAGGCAGACCAGGGCCGTGGCATCGGCAAATGGAGAACGCGGGTACCTGGTTTGTGTGCCCTCCTTCATATCAGGACGGGTGAGGCAAGGTCGGTTCAGGATAATCTGAGAACTGTAGAAAGCGAGAGCCAGGGCAATCCGTTCCGGGCACGGCGCTGTCAGTTTCAGCCGGCCGTTGCTGTCAGAAAACTGGAAGCAAGGCTGAAGGCTAGACAGCCAGTCTCTCAACATTTGTTGAAAATGGGTGATTTTGTCACCGGCACATTTCGGCAAGCCAAAGGACGAATGAAGACCATAGATCGCGTTTACGGCGGCATGGCTGATCACAGCAAGGTCGGCCACGTGAAAGAAATAGAGGGAACGATTAGGCTCGACGGCTTGGAGCGCCTGATTTCTATCGTCAATCTGGAATTTGGGGGTGTGAACGGTAAAGACAAACGTGCGCTCCCGCAAAGCAGGATCGGAAAGATATTTTGCGGCTTGAGGGCCACGGAACTGTGCTTCGTCGAAGGGAATGGGAGCCGGGATACTGAAGGACCGCCATTCAATGCATGGGGTACGGCCTGTCATCACGGAGAGGAGTTGCTCCAGAATGAAAAGCGACCACCAAAGACGAGTGCGGGACTCCCTTGATGTAGCGTCTACATTGAGACCAACCCCACGGAGGTTGAGCCCCAATGCTATTGCACAGCGGGCAGCACGTCCAGCCATATGCCACGCTCTGGTCAAGTCAGTCTCCCGTCGATTCACATAATAGAGGCCCGCAACAAAGCAAGGAAGAACACACCTGTTCACCTGGGCGGAAGCGAGATGGTAGATGGAATAAAGCACCCAGATCTGGACCTGCTGGAGATCCGCATGCTCCCCAAGCAGGCTTGAATCGGCGTTGAGAGCTATAGCTCGAGATAGGAAAGTACGATCATCGACGGCATCGGCCCAGTTCTTCTCAGATAGCTGCATATACTTGGCGCTAATGGCATAGATCAGGTTCAGGATTGTAAGCCACTTCCTGTGCGGGGGCGCCGACTTGGTGAAAGCCTGTTGACATTGTGATAAGAAGAGGGTCCTGTTCAGCAGTGGGAACGATGGGTCGACTTTCGCAAGGTAGATGCTGATGAGTTGGTCGCTGCATGCTCGGGTTGGAAGAGCTTGCGGGTCACTGGGAGTCAGGTTTGAGAAACTGAAGTGGTCGAGATGATAACTAAGCGAAGTCATATCATCTTCGGGCAGGGTCTCCTGCTGTGGCTGCGGGCTCTCAGGCGAGTAGCTAAGTTTGCCAACTTCCTCAGTGAGCTTCTGCAACCAGGCGATTTCCGAGCCCCTGCCAATATAGCCGGTCGCCCTGCTGCGCTCGTCCCGGTTGATGTCTTCATTCAAGGTCGCAAAATCGTGAAGAGAGCCCGCCGACGAGGAAGCTGTGGTCGATTGCGAGGCGGCTATGTCTTTGTCTTCTTCTTTGGAAGAGGCTGGAATGTCCTTCTGTTCCACCGAGGTCGGACCTTCACTGCGCAGGAAGCCGCCTTTGATCATCGATGAGAGCCGGTCAAGTTCGGCAGTGTCTTTATTATCCGAGGCCACGACCATCTGGCCCAAAAGCTCGTGAGCGGTGCGCAGTTCTCGCTCAGCCTGCCTCAGAGCCAGTTTCTTCCGCCTGTCGAGCTCCTCGGCAAAGACACATTGTGATCCGGCTTGGATGCATTTCTCGCATGGCTGGGTGCCTTGACACTGTTTTTCAAAAGTGATTCAGGACTTGTAAGGTCGCAAAGTAAAGAGACTGGGATGCTGGGAGGCTGTAGTGACGCACTTTAGTCTTTCGTTTCTTGCAGGCTTCACAAGCATTGGAGCGTTTCTTGATGCGCGGAAGATCGGGCCCGGGCGGGCTGAATCGCGAGGAGAGGATGTTATCGGCAGGAGCAAGGGTTTTAAGATCTCCAGTTCGACCTGTCTGCATGATTGGTGAAAGGGGTGATAAAGTTGGACCCTGTCATAGTTCGTTTGTTCAGACCCTGTTGGTGGGTGGGGGAGAAGGCCGGGGGGATGGAGATTGAAGGCCGGAAAGAGATGAGATGACGTGAGGGAGAGTCGAAGCTCTGGTAAGTACGAGTAAGAAATACTCGACAATGAGAGGCTGGATGTTTTTGCCTGCGTCTGGTTCCTTGCTTGGTGGGTCGCCGATTCGCCGCCCGCCCCGCCCCCGCTTTTTGCCAAGCTCTTTTCTCTACTCCCTACTATGCGTTTGCTCCGTATAACGTTGCGGAGTAGGTATGCAGTACGCCAGTTTGCTTCTCAGACTTGAACCAATCGATGGTATGTACCAAGTCTCGCTTTTTTCCCTTGGACGGAAGAAAAGTCCGACAGTGCACATCAATCAACCTGGTTCCTGGTACCCAATGGAAAGCCAAACAAGGAATATGTTTATACACATATATGTATAATGTATAATGTATAATGTATAGTGTGTAATGTGTAATGTGTAATGTGTAATGTGTAAATGGTGCCAAGAAAAGAACTAAACGAGTACTATGTACAACGATAATACTCCCTCCACTCCCTCCACTCCCTCCACTCCCTCCACTCCCTCCACTCCCTCCACTATTCAAGCTCACCAATTGTCATCCCATCCACTATTGTCCTCGAGGCTCTTTTTCCCCGTGCCCGTCCCAGACGCACCAGAGGAGGTAGAAGTAGTCGCTGTGGATCCAGCAACCTTAGTTCCAGCACCCGCAGCAACAGCAACACCACCACCAGGCTTCATCGCAGCCGTGCCAATCGCACTCGATCTTGATGCATTCCGGCGATGACTATCCTGTTCTCCCAATGCGGAGAACGAGTCCCAAAAGTCCTTTCTTTCCGGCTCGGCTCCAGTCCGGCCCCGTTCCCGACGGGCAGCTGCCGCCGCCGCCGCCGCTTCATCCTGCCCTTCCACAAAACGGTGAAAGTGACCTGCTGCGCCACGGGCTCCAGTTTGTAGGTTTTGACCTAGTTGGGAGGCCTGCAGACGAGCCTGCGCTGCGAAATCCGACTCCGCTATCTGTAGATTGCCCCTCAGAGGTCAGCCCTATCCTACCACCATAATTCACCAGTACATACCGTCTTGGCCGTTGGCTGGATATAGCTATCATTCACCGTCTTCGCCCCCTTCCCCACCGTCGTTGTGAACCATCCGAATCCTTTCGTCAACGCTGCCATGGGGTCTTTCTGGAAATCATCAAACCCAGGCAGGGCCCCAGAGCCTCCCGTGCGCTCTGGTCCCGCCGAAGCGGCGGGCGGCATCCCGCCTCCAAAACCCGTGAACTTGCCGCCCTGCGATGGCGGCAGGGACTCACTCCGGGTGGCATTCGCCGATCCCAGTTTGGCAAAATATGCCTCGTTGCGCTCCTTCTTGGTCGCGCCGGCACCCCTGTCGACGAGTCCGTCATGGGAGGCGGGCGTGCCACCGCGCGCCAGAGGGGTGCTCGACCGTGACGACAATTCCGGCTGCTTCTTCGGTTGTTGTGATGGTTGAGTTGTCTGGCCTGGCACATACTCCCTCCCCTCAATCTTGGCAGATAGCCTCTCCTTCCATTCCTCTCCGACTTCGCCCTCGTAGCGCTCTTTGATCGTGGAGTCTTCGAAGGTGCGGCCCTCGGATTGAGTGATAACGTGAGCGTCAAAGAAGGATTTCCAGGGCTCATTACCGCCCTGTTCCATGCGCATGATCTCCGCGGTCTTGAAGGCGTCCATAGTGATGGAGCGTACGAAGGAGATGTGCACTCCTAGGCCGCGGTGGGTACCGGCGCAGTTAAGGCAGATGAAGGTCCCAAACTTGGGCGATGCCTGAATAAGGCAAGTGGGTCAGCATGTGGAAGTATCTCTGGCCGAGCAGGGCGTGATGTCGAAGGAGTGTGGGAATGGGGTGGTGTGGTGACGTAGGAAGATGGATGTGCAGCAAGGGGAAGGCAGCCATTAACCCACCCATTGGGGCGAGGGAGCGCCGCAATCGCAACATTTGTCGTTGCCGTTGGTTTTGGAGATCTGGAGAAGCTGATGATAGAGACCGGTCAGTAATGTGTCAAGACGTAGGGTGATGCCGATTGAGTACAGTTGAGGTAGGAGAAGTACGGGGACATCGAGGATAAGGGAGGGAGGTGGTGACAGTAGCAGTAACAACAAGCAAGCAAGTGGCTCACCTTGGCCCTCGTCTCCGGATCAACCTCCCACATGCGAGACATGGCAGCTCAGGAACTCACTGATCAAGGAACAAGCTAAACACTGAAGAGGTTGCGGGACAGGAGAGCGACTGATTGCCGTCTGCTGCTTTGTTTGTCGTGGTGGAAGAAAGAAGTGGTGGTTTCAGGCCAAGTGCAGCCGCGACAGGCGGGCAGCGAGCGGGAGCCGATCGGCGGCGCTGCCTCTGTTGTTGCCGCAGGCTGCGGTTGCTGCTTTTCGCCCTGTCCAACCCACCCACCACAATTGACGTAATCTATAATCTATGATCTAACTATCATGGATGGTCTCAGGGAACGTTTACTCAGTAGCTCACTCGAATGCAAGCATCTCGTCGTCTGATAATTCTACCGTGCTTGGTGGGGTCGATGTCATACATATTCACGACCAATTTACTCAACTACAACAAACAAACAGAGACACCAGATCATCATTACAAGGCCAGCCTTGCGGCTAATCATCAGTTCGATAAATGGGGGCTAAGATACAGGAGCACAAGAGCAAGATTCGTGAACAAAAGCCAGGTTCTTCCGTCACCACCACACATTACGGGGTTTTCGTCTCCCGCCTCACCGCACGGAGCCTTTTCGGGAATCCGTATATAGCAAGACATAAGATAGGTTATTGGAAAGAAACGATGGGGGAAAAAAAAACACTCCTTCCGCGCAGACCAACTCAATCAGGATGAAATCGTCCTGAACTTTTTCAGTAGAACGTTTTCGGTGGCTGTCTTGTCATCTGTCCAACCCCCGACTGGAAAAATGACAACACTGGCCGCCTGACGAACGAGCACGACTAGATACCGCCTCCAGATGACGGGTCCCGACTCTGTCGTCACCTCGATCCCTCCCTGATTATTCCATCAGGGATCACACATTCAGGTGAGGAACGAACTTGTCCTTTACTCAGCAGCAGCAGCAGCCACCGGAGCAGCATTCTCCTGAGCTGGGGCCTCGGTAGCCTCGGTGGCCTCGGTGGCCTCGGTGGCCTCCTCGGTCTTCTCAGTCTTCTCAGTCACTGGGACGGCATCATCTTCCTTGCCAGGGCTGTCGATGGCAACCTTGACAGCAATCTCGCGGCCCTCAATTTCCTTGCCGTTCATCTCGTTCACGGCCTTCTCCTGAAGCTCTTCAGAACCGAGGGTGACAAAGCCAAAGCCACGACCCTTGCGGCGCTCGTTGCGAGCTTGGAGCTTCTTGATCATGAAGCGGGGGATGGGACGGAGGGCGATCTTGGCGGAAACGGGCTGGTAGTCGGCGAAGATCTCCTTGAGCTATAAAATGGGTTAGTCATGCACAGTGCCAGAATACGTCGACTAGATCATACCTTGTCCTCGCTCAGGTCATAGGGGAGGTTGGCCACCATAACCTTGGTCTTGGAAGGGATTCCATCCTCAGGAGGGCCACGCTGCTTCTGAGCACGGGGAGCACGGGGCTTGCCGGCCTGCTTGCCAGCCTCAGAAGCAGCAACAGTCTCGTTCTGGTTGGTGACCTCAGTCAAGGGGGCGACCTGACCAGGGACGTTGATGGGCTCCGTAGGGACCTGCTCAGCTTGTGCCGGAGGCTGGAAACCGAGAGCAGATGTTAGCCGAAAGCGTACTGCGAAATCACGACAAGCTGCAGCTAAAACCTACCGAGCGTCCTCCACGGGGCAGGCGGCCACCACGACCGCGGCCACGGCCACGGCCACGGGCACGACCACCAGATCTTTTGCGACCTTCAGTACCGCTGGCGCCCTCACCGCCACTTGCGGCACCCTCAGCCTTGGCCTCGACAGGCTCAGGCTTGCGGGCGAGCTGCACGGAGACCTTGCGCTGAAGGATCTCCTTTCCAGACAGCTCCTCAATAGCAGCGGTCGCCTCGTGAGCGGTGGCCAAGTCCACGAAGGCATAGCCAACGGGACGGTTGGTACGGGGGTTCACAGGAATGGAGACGCTCTCACTAGGTGATGACAGTTAATTAGTATTGCGGTAAACTAGAGACCATTTATCTGTAAAGACGGGTCAGGCAGAAGGTGGTAACAGAAGCGTCCAAGGCAAAGTGTCCACTTAAGGGGCTACAGATTCAAAGACGACCACAGCCAAAGCCAAACCCAATGTGCCGCACGGGGGATCATATTATTTTTGATTGTGCGCGATCATCCCCAGTTACTCGTGGGCCGTGGATTGGACGCCGCTCAGACCAAGGGAAAGAAGAGGCCAGGTGGTCGGAAGCGCGAGCAACAGGGAAGGAGCAACACTTACATCTTGTAGTTCTGGAAGAACTCCTTGAGCTCCCCCTCAGTGGTCGCATAAGCGAGGTTCCCAATGTACAACCGACGTCCTTCATCGGCACTGGCGGCGGCCGCGTCCGTAGACTGGGCAGGAGCAGGAGCAGTGCCGTTGGTAGTAGCCTCCGGGGCGGTGGCGGCGGGGGTAGCGGCGACGTTGTCGGTAGTGTTTTCAACGGCAGTAGACATCTTGAAGGCTGAGGACACACAAAAGGTCGAGATAGGTGATTGAGGTGGTAAGGTGGGGGGG